>SNQJ01S0077204.1:29129-55054 GCA_010110895.2 Picea sitchensis | reverse complement strand
CTTGATTACTACTATGAGTCTGTTGTTGTACTCAGGACTTCCTAGTTTCCATTCATCATTATTATGTGTTATTAACTATATACATGCAAACTTTATTCAAGGTATAACATTAGCATTGGTAATCATTTAGCCTATGTCTATTTTCCATCTCTTCATAATTCGACTTCTTAATTAATTGCGTAAATAATTTCAGAAAATTCCTAAACTAGTAGGATCTCATCTCGAATTGGAGTTTTGGTCTGTACAGGTTGGAACTATAAGCCCTTTTGAATTTTCCAGTCTAGGTACCGAACTGTACAATTGTAGTTGTCACATTCGATGTTGCCCACTATCATGAAACATCGAATGGGTTGTTTGCATGTATATTCCTAGGAAAAAAATTTATAACTTACTTCATATAGTATGTATTCCTACAATTGGGTCCCTTTATTTTTTCTTTTTTTGTGTGCAACGGTTAAATGATCGAACAACATGTAATTTGGTTATGTCTAATTATCGTCGAAACCTTATTTTCGTTGAGTATTATGCTTTTGTATTGTCTTATAACAGAGCAGTGGACTTATTTAATTTCATTTGGTTCTATAATAGGGTTTTAAGGAGAGTTTCAGACTCTTCTGTTTAATAATTTTCTTTATACTAGAGGTAGATGGTTACCTATTGGCATAATTTGTTTGTTCCAATTCTATGACAACGACCCTCTATATAAGTGGGGTTTCTAATGCAACCATTCAATTTTCGTTTGATAAAACCTATACAAAAAACTAACTACAACCATATCAATGTATACTGTATATAAATATATATATAATCCTATAAGAAATATGTGGAAATACTTTCTCAACTTCAATTATTCATAGATAGGTCAGTCTAATATTTCAACTACAGAAATATGCATACATTTGCAGACAGATCTGTTCCTTCGAGTTCATTTACACCTGGATGGATTCTACCTAAAATTTTAGTTTTCAGGAGGAACTATTCCAGAATTGGTCTTTGATTATAAACTTCATACAACGAACAGATGTCATCCATGGAAATTATTTCAACTTAACATGAACAGATATGTGATATCAGATATACAAAAAAATCATTCAGAACACAGAAGGAGAAGATTTAACATATCTGAACCAATTTGTGGGAAGACAAAGGGAATAGCCACGTTCCTCCCAACCGAAGAACATGGAAGCCAAAGTCACTTGCCCAATTCACCCCCTATCCTGACCATGAATCCATGAGGATGAACTTGGAAAACTCCACCTCAGCAATGTCCTTCCATTCCATCAGATTCCTCTTGCCTCGCACTCACTCAATAGTGTTCATAACAGCAAGAAAAAAATCAATAGTCTCTTTCCCGAGCATAGTTGGCAACGTCCTTCCTCCTCACATATGCTATTTATCAAAAAAATATTTTTTCCCATGTCTTTTTTCCCTCCCTTGGGAATTTTCGCAGCTTTCTAAATCCCTGATTATCAGGGGCTCCTAATGGCCAATTATCTGATTTGACACTTGTAATAATTAACCCAAAGGTAGTTCCAACATGTTCGCCATTCATGGAGTCATGGTCAGCTGATTTTAACATGGTTGTTCCATTTGTCCTCCTGCAATCAATATAAAATATTATGTTTTCATACAAGTGTCATAGTCAAATAGTTAGTTGGGTCAAATCACATCTCTACCCAATAGTCATAATAATTAATTACAATTATTAAATTTGAAATTCAGAATTTCCATAAATGGCAAACATTTTCCAAATTCGAATTTACTAAAAACAGAATGATTTTCCAACAAATTTAAATTTCAAAGAATAATTTATTTTTGGGGATGTCACATCCTTTCCCCCTTCAATAAAATATTGTCCTCGGTGTTCGTTCCTTTCTTGGAACAAGATTGGATGAAATTTCTGCAGATCTTCCTCCAACTCCCAAGCGGCCTCCTCAGTACTAAAGTGCTTCCATTGCACCTTTACCTGAGCGACGACTCTGTTCCGAAGAGCTATTTCTCTCTGGTCCAGAATACGTAGGGGTTCCACTTGGAACTCTCCTCCGGGTTCCACCTGCACCAAGTTCTAATCAATCATATGAGTAGGATCATGAACATACTTTTTCAACAAAGAAACATGAAATGCATTATGAATTCTTAGATTAGCTGGGAGTGCGAGTTAGTATGCTATGGGTCCAATTTGAGTTAGTATCTCGAAGGGCCCACAAAACCTGGGTGCCAGCTTGGCACAGTTCCCTAACTTCAATGAACTTTTTTGGGCTTTGACCTTCAAATAAACATGGTCTCCCACTTGAAATTCTAGGTGTCTTATTTTCTGATCTCCATAGCTTTTCTATCTATCCTGTGCTTCTTTTAATTTCTGTTGTACCTTCCTTACCATGTTCTCTATTTCTTGGAGCATCTCTGGTCCAACCATGAGTCTGTCAGTTGGGTTATCCCAGCTAATTAGAGTCACACATTTTCTGTCATACAATATTTCGAAAGGGCTCAACTTAGCCAAAGTTTGATACCCATTGTTATATGCAAATTCCACCAAGTGCAGGCAGTCTTCCCACTTGTTCGGTTTTGTTCTTACATACATGCGGAGCATATCCTCTACAATTTGGTTTGTCCTTTCGGTCTGTCCATCTATTTTTGGATGATAACTTGTACTGAAATTCAAATTAGTATTTATCACTACAAACAATTCCTTCCAAAAAGCGGATGTGAATTTTACGTCTCTATCTGAAATCACCATTTTAGGAATACCATGCAGTCTAAAAATTTCTTTCATGAATATTTCAACAATGTTTATAGCTTTAAAAGTAGACTTTACAAGAATAAAGTGTGCATACTTACTGAGTTTATCGATTACAACCATGATAGAATCATTTTGTTTCTGAGTTTTAGGCAAACCTGTTATAAATTCTAGCGATATGGTCTCCCATTTCCATTCTGGTACTAGTAATGGTTGTAATAGGTTGGTTGGATGCTGGTGTTCAACCTTAACCTGCTAACAATATTGGCACCTAGCCAAGTACTCTTTTGTTTTTCCCTTCATATTAGGACAGTAAAAAAGTTTTCTAAGTGTTGTTATTGTTTTCTGGTAACCTGGATGGCTAGAATATGGTTTCTTATGCACTTCGTCCAAAACTGTTAATTTTAACTCTATTGAATCTAGTATGTAAAGTTTGTTTTTAAATTGTAATAGTCCCTTCTTGTCAATACTTAGACCTGGTTTATCTGAGTTTGTGGTACTTTTTTGTAATTATGTCATCATCTTAGTGTAATTTCCGTCATTAATACCTATCGTCCTTATTCTTTTCTCGAGATCACTTTCTGCCCTGCTAATATTTATCTCAAATAACCCATGGACTCTTCTTCTTAAAGCGTTTGCTACTTTATTTTCCTTACCCTTGATATGTCTAACCTCGAAGTTGAATTTTCTCAAGAAGGCTAGCCATCTTGCTTGTCCTGCATTAAGATCTGGTTGGCTAAACAAATATTTCACCCCGCTATTATCCGTCAATAGTAAAAAAAAAATGCCCATTATGTAATGTCGCCACATTTTTAAGGCGTGTATTACTGCTGCCAATTCCAAGTCATGAGTGACATAATTTCACTCATGTTCTTTTAATTTCTATGACTCATAACAAATAACGTCTCCTTCCTGAGTTAGGACACCACCTAGTCCTTCTATACTTGCATCAACACATACGGTGAAGTCTTTATCTGGGTCTGCTACCTTCAATATGGGTGCAGTTGTCAATAATTCCTTCAGCTTGTTAAAACTGACTTGACACTTTTCTGACCAATTAAACTTGTTCCCTTTCTTTTGTAATGACGTGATAGGTTAGGCTATCTTGGAAAACCCTTCTATAAATCTGTTGTAATATCCGGTGATTCCCATGAATGACCGGATATCCGCTACATCCTTAGGTACCGACCATTCCATAATGGATTTTATCTTCTTCGGGTCTACGACAATGCCTTCTAGTGAAATTACATGTCCTAGATATTGTATTTATTTTTGATAAAAGTCACACTTGTCAAATTTGGTGTACAGTTTGTGTTTTCTCAACGTTTGCAGAACTATACTTAAGTGTTCATCATGCTCTTCTTCCATTTTTTAATAGACTAGAATATCGTCGATAAATACTACCACAAACTTGTCTAAGTACTGACTGAAAATACTGTTCATCAGGCACATAAACGTGGTTGGTGCGTTAGTGAGTCTAAAAGGTATGACTACAAATTCGTAGTGTCCATATCTTGTTTGAAAAGTTGTTTTGTTTATGTCCTCATCCTTTATCCTAACTTGATGATAATCGGATTGTAAATCCAACTTTGAAAAGATCTTGGCCCCACTAGCTTGATTAAACAGATCATTTATCTTTGATAAGGGGTATTTGTTCTTAATAGTCATTTTGTCCAGTTGTCTATAATCGATACATAGTATTAGAGTACCATCTTTCTTTTTCACAAAGAGGACTGGTGCCCCCCATGGTGAGACACTCGGTCTGATATACTCTTTGTCCAACAATTCCTATAATTGTAATTTTAATTCTGTCAGTTCTGGTAGACTCATTCGGTAAGGTTCTTTTGAGATAGGGATTGAACCAGGTAGTAGGTCTATGGAGAAGTCTATTTCCCTTCTAGGGGGTAGTTCTGGTATTTCATCCACAAACATGTCTCTAAAATCATGTAGGACAGCAAAGTCTTCTAACTTTGGATTATCTTCTTTTTCTGACAGATTCGTTACTTGGATGGCATAAACTTGACATCCTTTTCTCATACATTTCTTGAGTTGCATCGCTGAAACTTGTCTGACTGATACAGTTTTTAGTATACCTTGGGTTGTTCTAGTAGTGTCCAAGTCGTCTTTATAGTTAAGCAACTTTGTATGACAATCTAGTACTTCTTTGTGCTGCTCCAACCAATCCATTCCAATAATCATATTGTAAGTTCCTAGTGGTACGATGTTCAGATTTGTTCTTATATTTTGACCATCTAAGCTGAACTCCAAATCAAAAATAAATTCGACTACTTTCCTTTTGGTTCCTGTTTCTAGTTGTACAAGCCATGATTTTGCATGCTTCCATTTCTTAAGTTTGTTTGACTCTACTACCTCAGGAGTAATATAGCTTAACATAGCTCCAGGGTCAATTAAAATAGAAATTCAAGAGTTATTGATTTTACCTTCGATATCTACCACAGAGGACTAGTGGTCAGCTTGGCGACCATCTATGGCTGCATTTATCCGATGCAGGATTCTGCCCACGTCTCCCACCGTCAAGGCTTCCTGTAAATTATGAACAATAGTTATGTTTACTGAAATTAAACATGGGCAGTTCCTCCTTAGATGAGGTTCTCCATATTCCTATCACTTTAATGGCTCGCGGGAGCTGTCCCCAAACTTCTTTGTCCCCAAATTTACCATTTTACTGTCGCCTTGTGTATTCAGATGATGGGAGTGAAAATCCTTTCTCGAAAAGCTTTTTGCTGCATTCCGAGAAGGAGTTGGCTAGTATCCCTTCTTCCCCTGGTTCATTCGATCTTGTTTATTATCCTTCCAAGATTTGGGAAACTCTACCCGTTGTTTTTATTGGTCATAGCACATTCATTCTTTCCTGAATACTTCACTCAAGGATTTGGGGTTGTCAAACTCAATTATGTCCCTATAGGACTGCAGTAAACAACTTAAGAATCGTTGGATTTTTACCTTATCCTCTCGGATGTATGATATGAACCTTAATAGCTCCAAAAATTTATTTATAAGGTCCTCCATCGGCATCTGTCCAAGTCGTAACTCGTAAAATTCTTTTGTTTTCCTCTCATAATAGCTTTCTGAAAGGTATTGTTTTTTGAAATACTTCTTAAAGTCAGACCATTCCAACTATTTCTCCTTTAGGCCCTTGGCCAATTTCAAGTCTTGCCACCAAATGTTGGCCTTCCCTTTCAGATTGTAGATGGTCATTCTAACCTTCATGTTGCTAGAACAGTTGTAGATATGGAAGTATTTTTTTATGTCCAACAACCATGCCTCTGCTTCTTCTCGTGTCATGGATTCTCCATCAAAGGTAGTTGGTTTAATATTATTAAATTCTCCTTCAAGGTGGTCCACTTGTTTTATTTTTCTGTCTGGTTTAGTTTTGTCTTTAGTTGAAGGTGTTCCTTCAGATGAACTATCTCCTTTTTTTGTTTCCGGCCTAGAGTTCTTGGAGGCCCTTTTGATGACCTCTTTGTCATGGTTATCGTCCTTTGGGATTTTCTTGGTCACTATACTGTGCAGCAGGACTTCATTTATCTCTTGTTGTTAGTGCTGTGCTTTCTTCAATTTTTCATTGTGATCTTTGAAAATCTGCAATTCTACAATAAGATTCCTCATCATTTCCAACACCTCAGTGGTTGAGCTTCTGTCGCTATTCTTTCTTTGATCTCCAGGAGGTATTTGTTGTGGATTTCCTTCCATCCTGATTTTTGCTTCATCCCACAAAACAAAAATGGATTTTTGTTTGTAACCATAAAGGTTTATTAGTTTTACATAAATCGGAATATATATTAAGCAATTAATGTGGCCCTATTCAGGCCCAGTGTTGTAACTTTTCCTCTGATACCACATGTAATAAACCTCAAAAATGCCAAAAAAAAAATAAAAATCGCGAGGTAACCTAAGTACTCCTCTTCATCCGATAACCCTTTTATATCAGTCTAATAGTGCAAGGACTTATCTAAGGTTTCAACCCTGCTTCTTTATTCATAAAATGTATCTGTATAATTTTAGGTTTAGAACCTACAAACCTATCCTTTCCTTAGACATGGGATTTTTGTGTTTGTGCATACCGGATTGAGTATTATAATTTTTAAAATCATGCATTTACCTAACATAAAAAGCAAGCGGTGAGAACTATACACCACTAGCGTTTAGTATTATTGTATAGATGGGTGAACAAAATAGGGTTCCTTTAACAACTAAGAGTGATTAGTGACGACATAACCCTGTCCCTTTCATACCGATGTTCTGGTAATGAGATCCCAACTACAATCTCATTGAATAAGAGGTAAACTACACTTCAGTAGTTAAGAGAACACAACCTAACTAGTCATGTCACAAAGGAGTCAATTTAATTTCACATTTGATGCATAGCATGGTTGGAAAGGTATAGTTGTCAGCAAGAATTAAATATCTGCATCTGGCCATTAATGGAGGTCCTATAGGCACGAGTTTCAATGGCCCTTTCCGATTCCTTCCCAGTCAAAATGCGCCAACCTAACCCTCATCACATGGCCCCAACAACCCCTGTACTTCCAACATTTAATTACTCTTGCAAGGTCTCTTCCTAGGTTTAAACGGACCTTCCTTTGTCATTGTGAGATTCTCTGAATGGACCTGTGTATCACTATCTTCAGCAAGCAAGATTGTTGACTTGGGTTGCATCCTGGTGGTAGGCAGTGAAGTCCATCTTCCTGGTAAGGATTTTAACTCGAAACAAAGCTTGAATAATAGGGTCATTCAAGGAAGGTGCTACAAGGAAATGCAATGTTTTGTATCTTCTGTTACATATTTAATTTAAAGTTTTTGTTTATCGTTATCTCTGGTGACTTCCTAGCCTTTCACAGATGAGTCTCTGAGGTTCGATAAATAAATAATGAGTCTTATACATAATCATGTGTTCTTTGAAGACTGTTACATTCACGGTTTGATAAATAAATAACTGAGTCTTATACACAATCCTATGTTACTTGAAGGTTGTTACATTCACCCGATACCCTTGGAAAAACTTTAGTGGTTCGCATCCCTTTTTTTTTTTTTTTAACAGAGAAGAAAAAGGGCGCTACGGCTTAATGTTTGGGGTATTGAATGGGATTCTTGTCCTTATCAATTATGAGATTTGCATAATCCTTTTGGGTTTAGCACTAGGTTATCTCTGTAATAAGAACCATCTTAAAAAAAAATACCTCCATTATTTGGTTCAGGATGTATTAACCACTTAGCTATAGATTCTGAATTTCAAGTAATGTTTACATAGGGTCTTCATCTATCTGTATCACATATTTTACACAATTTATATGTTGTAAAGTTAGTACTACTAATTTCCTTTATGAGAAGTAGATTTGCGGCTTGGTATCATGCCAATTATGGGACCCCGTTGTTGCAAGGTACCGATCAGGAATACCTGGACCAATTCCGTCGACTCGGGACATTTACTCAACCAGAACTCAACAAGAACAAGTTTCTAGATTCCAACCATGAGTTAAGTAATAATTCAAATTTTTCGTTGCCTCCATTTATGGTTCTATTGTAGCTTCTCGTTTATTTTTATTTTCGTATGTTTTACTAATGATTTTAATGGTGAATCTTTCTTACAGGGGTGTCAACTCCATGAGACTCTGGGGTTGGTCCCTATCGTCCACGCAAAAGGTAATTCGGTTCCAAGTACATTATTCCTCAGACTTAGCTTTTAGAGTTCATTGGTACTGAGGACCGAGGCTATGTACCATCTTTATTACTTATAAAGAAATCTCTTCGAAATTTTCTGTATTGGTTAGTTAGGGGTACACCCTACTTTATGTTAATATTACAGAGATTAGGAAGGTACACAAACCTTGTGTCTAGTTGTAGTGGTAATTATAACTTGGAATGGGCTTACTCCCTAATCATTCCTTCTCCTGTTCCAAGGAGAAGTCAAGAAAAAATACTGGTGAAATTCAATACCACCTATGTTATGTATATTTTTCCTTTCAAAAATCTCGGCAACCATTCTTTTTGTAACCTAGTCATCATATATTGAGTTGATTCAACTGCGTATAATTATGAAGAGTATACGAGTTCTGCACTTTTAATTCTTCTGAGTTTTTTCATAATCCCCTCCATTTCCGAAACTACTTTTGTATTTCAGAACTTAAATCGTTTCCTGGTTATTCTGTTTATTTTCCAGGAGTCTTCTTATTATTAATTATACAGTCATTTACAATAATTAAATTTTTCTTTACCCTGCATGAAAGTATAGTAGTATTATAACATTTGCATAGCCTCATACAGAATATATATATATATACATAAGGACTTTATTACTAATAGGAGTATGTGGTTGTACTCAGGACTTCCCAGTTTCCATTCATCATTATTATGTGTTCTATATAACTATATACATGCAAACTTTATTCAAGGTATAACATTAGCATTGGTAATTATTTAGCCTATGTCTGTTTTCCATCTTTTCATAATTTGACTTGTTAATTAATTGTGTAAATAATTTTGGAAAACACCTAAACTAGTAGGATCTCGTCTCGAATTGGAGTTTTGGTCTGTACAAGTTGGAACTATAAGCCCTTTTGAATTTTCCAGTCTAGGTACCGAACTGTACAATTGTAGTTGTCACATTCAATATCGCCCACTATCACGAAACATCGAATGGGTTGTTCGCATGTATATTCCGAGGAAACAAATTTATAACTTACTTCATACAGTATGTATTCCTACAATTGGGTTCCTTTATTTTTTTCTTTTTTTTATTGCAAAGGTTAAATGATCGAACATCATGCAATTTGGTTATGTCTAATTATCGTCGAAACCTTATTCTCGTGGAGTATTCTGCTTTTGTATTGTCTTATAACAGAGAAGCGGACTTATTTAATTTCATTTGGTTATATAACAGGGTTTTAAGGAGAGTTTCAGACTCTTCGATTTAATAATTTTCTTTATACCAAAGGTAGATGGTTACCTATTGGCATCATTTGTTTGTTCCAATGCTATGACAACGACCCTTTGTATAAGTGGGGTTTCTAATGCAACCATTGGATCTTCATTTAATAAAACCTATACACGGAACTAACTACAACGATATCGATGTATACCGTAGATAAATATATATATAAACCTATAAGCAATATGTGAAAAGACTTGCTCAACTTCAGTTATTCACAGATAGGTCAGTCTAATATTTCAACTACAGAAATATGCATACATTTGCAAGCAGATCTGTTCTTTCAATTTCATTTACACCTGGATGGATTTTGCCTAAAATGTTAGTTTTTAGGAGGAACTATTCCAGAATCGGTCTTTGATTATAAAATTCATACAATGAACATATGTCATGCATGGAAATTATTTCAACTTAACATGAATAGATATGTGATATCAGATATACAAAAAAAATCATTCAGAACACAGAAGGAGAATATTTAACATATCTAAACCAATTCGCGAGAAGAAAAAGGGAACAACCACGTTCCTCCCAACCGAAGAACAGGGAAGCCAAAGTCACTTGTCCAATTCACCCCCTAGCGTGACCATGCACCCATGAGGGAGAACTTGGAAAACTCCTCCTCAGTAATGTCCTTCAATTCCATCAGATTTCTCTTTCCTCACACTCACTCAATAGTGTTCATACCAACAAGAAAAAAATCAATAGTCTCTTTCCCCAACATACTTGGCAGCATCTTGCCTCCTCACATATGCTATTTATCAATAAAAATGTTTTTGCCCAGGTCTTTTTTCCCTCCCTTGGGAATTTTCGCAGCTTTCTAAATCCCTGATTTTCAGGGGCTACTAATGGCCAAATATCTGATTTTCCACTTGTAACAATCATCCCAGAGGTAGTTCCAACATGTTCCCCACTCATGGAGTCATGGTCAGTTGATTTTAAAATGGTTGTTCCATTTGTCCTCCTACAATCAATATAAAATATTATGTTTTCATACAAGTGTTGTAGTCAAATAGTTAGTTGGGTCAAATCATATCTCTACCCAACAGTCATAATCATTAATTACAATTATTAAATTCGAAATTCGAAATTTCCATAAATAGCAAAAAAATTCCAAATTTGAATTTACTAAAAATGGAATGATTTTCCAACAAATTTAAATTTCAAAAAATACTTTATTTTTGGGGATGTCACACGCGTTAGGTTTCACTTCATGCATAGTGTGTAAATCGTATGCCACTTCAAACATAAACCCTTATACTATGGGAAGGATTTTAATCATAGAATGTTAAACTATGGAAAGTGTTATGGTGTGGATACGTTAATTACCCTAGTGTGTGGACTCTGGACTAGGACAGTGGTGTCTCCTAGTTTGATAGGGTCATGACCTTGTGTTATATTTTTTCCTTACATGAATTTCTTTAACATAATAAAAAGACTAACTTAAAGTATAACTTAGTTATGACATTCAATAGTTTGGATAACATGGGTATGAGGTAACCCTAATATGGTATGTGATGGGACTTATTCTATGGACCTTGGTAGTTATAGTTACCAATTTAAACAATGCAATCAAATTTATGACTTTAAGTTAAGTAGTAGGGTAAATTAGATTATGAGTTAATCTAATGAAAATGCTATGATTTATTTTAATGCTAGCAATAGTAATTTTTTATTGGACTGTAAAACCTCATATAGACTCTTAGGATGGATAGTCTAGTAGAGTAAAACTTTTATATGTACAAACAATGTCTTATATATATAAGAGAATATTTTCATGAGTCACAAATAGTTTGTTGATTTATAGACTTTAGTTCCCTGATAAAAAAAAATCAATTTTAGTGAAATTTGGGGTACATTACATATGGTATCAAAGTTGTAGGTTACAGCGCTTGGACCTCAGGGCATCATAGGAATTGTATTTCACATTTATTTCAAGGAGAAATCTAGCAAACATATTTACTGTTACAAACATAAAAAATTATCTATGGTGAAAATATCAGCAGAGAATGAAGAAGGATACAGACCTGAGGGGAATAGAAAACAATAACTTCCTAGAGACCTGGAACATAATAGTGTGACATCCCCCAAAAATAAAATGTTTTTATTTTTGTGTGCAAATTTATTTCCGTTTTTAGCAAATTTGAATGTGGAAAATGTTTGCCATTTATGGCAATTCTGAATTTCGAATTTAATAATTGTATTTAATTATTGTGATTGTCGGGCAGATATCTGTTTGGACTCAACCAACTATTTGACTATGACACTTGTATCACAACAGAATATTTATATTAATTGCAGGAGGACAAATGGAATAGCCAGGTTAAAATCACCTCACCATGACTCCATGAGTGGGGAACATGTTGGAACTGCCTCTAGGCTGATTATGAGAAGTGGAAAATTAGACATTTGGCCACTGGCAACCCCTAAAAATCAGGGATTAAGAGAGCTATGAAAATCCCCAAAGGAGGGAAAAAGACCTGGGCAAAACAAAAACTGATAAATAGCATATGCGAGGAGGCAGGACGCTGCCAAGTATGGTGGGAAAGGATTCCTGAGCTCTCTTGTTGTTATGAACACTGTGGATTGAGTGTGAGGCAAGAGGAGCCTGCTGAAACAGGATCATCTTGCTATTATGAGCATTGTTGAGTAAGTGTGAGGCAAGAGGATAACTGTTGGAATTGAAGGACATTGTTGAGGAGGAGTTTCCAAGTTCGCCCTCATGGATTCATGGTCAGGCTAGGGGGTGAATCGGGAAAGTGACTTTGGCTGCCCTATTCTATGGTTGGGAGGAATGTCATTGTTCCCTTTGTCTTCCCAGAGATTGGATTCAGATATGTTGATCTACCCCTCTCTATTTTGAATGGCTATGTTTTGATTGATGGCAGGTATTTGATGTATGAGTATATCTAATTACGTTAATGTAAACCTTTCCCTCTTTGTTCTTGGATATTTTGTGGGTAACTAATATTATGCATCTAATTGTTTCTAAATTGGTATAATTCTTTCAATGGATGACGTTCATCGTGGTGTTAAATGTACAGTCACAGTCTAAATTCTGGAGTGGTCCCTCTAGAAATCTGGAAGTGCTAGGAAAATTTATTTTATAGAAGTTGAGTTTTAGAAAGTTGATCCATTTACAGGTTAGGTTTAATCTGAAGTCAAAATACTAGATGTACGAAATTCAGAAAGTTAAAGAATTATGGGAACCCCTGGGAACCAAACTCAGATCCCTCAAATCATCATTTATAATTTCCAAACTCTGATGAAATAAAATTCTTATTCTTGTATTTACATAGATGCACAGATCTAGTACTGTTGATGTTTAATGCCTTGTTTAAAAGAGACTCTAAATGATTATAAGAGAAATTACTTTATACAGAAAAGTTGTTGTCCTATTGTACCCTTTTATAGATTATATACGCATAAACTCTTGAGTTTAGATTTTCGAAACTCCGTCAGGTAAACGGTGATAGAATCCTTCTACCCCTACTATTTTTTCAGAGAACGAAAGTGAGAATACCAATACAAGGTAAAAATATTAGAGTTATGAAAATAATGTGAATTCCGACATTCGAGACTTGCTGGTTATATTTATGCGAGGTTTCCTTGCTTTTTCCAAACCCTGAAACCCTGAAGTGCGGGTCCCACTTTCCTATCTTTTTCGCAATTCAGAAGTTGTTGTATGTTGGATGTTGAATTTTTAAACCCCGAATCCCAAAATTCCGAAGTGTTGGTCCCACATCCTTTCACCTTTCAGAATTCGGGAGTTGTTGTGTTTTGTTGTTTGGTATTTGAAAACCCGAAACCCCGAATCCTGAAATCCTGAAGTGTTGGTCCCACATCCTTTCACCTTTTCGGAATTTGGGAGTGGTTGTGTGTTGTTGTTTGTTTTTTTTTTTGAAACCGCGAAACCCCGAACCCTGAAATCCTGAAATGTTAGTTCCACGTCCCTTTTCACAATTTTAGGAATTGTTTGTGTTTGATGTTTTGGCTTTTGAAGACGCAGGATTCCGAACCCCAAAATCTCGAAGTGTTGGGCATTTTTTTTTGTATTTCAAAAGTTTTTGTATGTTGATGTTTGGGCACTCGAAATCACGAAGTCTCAAACCCCGAAACCCAGAAATGCGAGCCCCAACTTTCCTTTTCGCATTTTGGAAGTTGTGTAATGTTGATATTTGGGCACTAAGTTCTGAACCCCGAAACCCCGAAATGTGGGTCCCACCTTTCCTTTTTCGTATTTTGGAAGTGTGCATATGTTGTCATTTGGGTACTTGAACTCACGAAGTCCTGAATCTCGAAACCCCGAAATGTGGGCCCCACTTTTCCTTTCGCATTTCGGAAGTTCGTATATGTTGAAGTTTGGGGCACTTGAACTCACGAAGTTACGAACCCCGAAACCCCGAAGTGGTAGTCCAATCTTCCCTTTGTTTCACATTTCAGAGGTTTGTATATGTTGATGCTTGTCTTTTGTACTTGCGAAATCCCGAAATGCTAGTTACTTTTCACGATTTCAGTAGTTTTTGTGTGTTGATGTTAGTTGTTGTATTCGAGAAATCCCAAACTCTGAAATCCCAAAATGTTGGTTACTTTTCATGATTTCGGGAATTGTTGTGTGTTTATGTTAGCTGTCGTATTCACGAAATTCCGAGCTCTGAAATCCCGAAATGCTGGTCGCTTTTCGCGATTTTGGGAATTGTTGTGCGTTGATGTTGGTTGTTGTACTCGTGAAATCCCGAACTCTGAAATCCCGACAAGCTGGTCAATTTTCGCGATTTCGGGAGTTTTTGTGTGTTGATGGAGAATCTTCCTCTCAATTAGAGGTATGGAAGTAACAAATCTGTTTACAAGTCGCCTGTATAGTTTATTCTATGTTGGTGTTATAGGCATCATCAAATAAGAAAATATTGGTAATTTTTACAAGACTTTAAATAACATTGAAGGGAGGAGTATACACTTATTGTATCATCAAGTAGGAAGTTTTAATTTGCATAGTAAATACAATCAACGATAGTAAGGTCTCTAACAAACTTTCAGACTCAAGCTTTATAATAGAATACTTAATTGCTTGAATCTCGAAACTATGCAAGGATAATTGTACAAACATATTTTTTTTTTGTTACAGTTTTTGAGGTACATTACATATGGTATCAGAGAAAAAGTTATAACACTGGGCCTGAACAGGGCCACCTCAATTACTTAGTATATATTTTTATTTATGGAAAAACTAATAAATCTTGTGGATTACAAACAAAAAGATTTTTTGTTTTGTGTCAAATAATGGCAACTCAAGAAGGTGCAGAAATCAGGGTGGAAGAGAATCTGCAACAAGGACCTCCTGAAGATCCAAGAAAGAACAGTGATGGAATTTCAACCATAGAGGTGTTGGAAACAATGAGGAACCTTATTGTTGAACTACAAGTTTTCAAGGCCAACAATGAAAAATTGAAGAAGGCAAAGAAGGAACAACAAGAGATAAATGAAGTCATGTTGCATAGTATAGTAACCAAGAAAAGCCCAAAAGATGATATCCATGAGGAAGAGGTAAGTAAAAGGTCCTCCAAGAACTATAGTGAAAAAACAAAAAAAGGATATAGTTCGTCTAAAGGGACACCTTCAGCTGAAGACAAAACCATACCAGACAAAAAAAGAAAACAGGCAGACCACCTTGAAGGAGAATTTAAAAAGATTAAACCAACTACTTTTGATGGAGAATCCACGACAGGAGAAGAAGTCGAGGCATGGTTGTTGGACATCAAAAAATACTTCCAAATCTACAACTATTCCAGTAACATGAAAGTCAGAATGGCCATCTACAATCTGAAGGGGAAGGCCAGCATTTGGTGGCAGGACCTAAAATTGGCCAAGGGCCTAAAAGAGAAATAGTTGGAATAGTCCGACTTTAAGAAGTATTTTAAGAAACAATACCTTTCTAAAAGATATTATGAAAGGAATACGAAAGAATTTATGAATTACGACTCGGACAAATGACGATGGAGGACCTTATAAATACATTTCTGGAACTACTAAGGCTCATACCATACATCCCGGAGGATAAGGTAAAAATCCAGTGATTCTTAAGTTGTTTACTAGAGTCCTACAGGGATAGAATTGAGTTTGACAACCCCAATTCCTTGAGTGAGGAATTCATAAAGGCACAAATGTGCTATGACCATTATAAACAACGGGTAGAGTTTCCCAAGACTTGGAAGGATAAGAAGGAAGATGGAATGCACCAGCGAAAGAAGGGATACCAGCCATCTCCTTATCGGAATGTAGCAAAAAGTTTCCCAAGGAAGGATTTTCACCCCAATCATCCGAACACGCAAGGTAGTGGTAAACTGGTAAACCTGGGAACGAAGAAGTTTGGGACAACTCCCATGAACCATTAAAGTATTGGGAGTGTGGAGAGCCTCATCTAAGGAGGAAATGTCCATGTTTAGCTACAGAAAACAGAACTGTTGTTCATAATTTACAGGAAGCCTCGATAGTGGGAGACATGGGTAGAAGTTTGCATCGGATAAATGCAGCCATAGATGGTTGACAAGCTGACCACTAGTCCTCGGTGGTGAAGATCGAAGGTAAAATCCATGACACTCGAATTTCTATTTTAATTGACCCTAGATCTACGTTAAGTTATATTACTCCCGATGTAGTAGAGTTGAATAAACTTAAGAAACAAAAGCACGAAAAATCTTGGCTTTTACAACTAGCAACAGGTACTAAACGAAAAGTAGTTAACTTTATTCCTAATCTTGAGTTCAGCGTAGATGGTCAAAAGATAAGGACCAATCTGAACATCCTACCACTAGGATCTTATGATATGATTATCAGAATGGATTGGTTGGAACAACACAAAGCAGTACTAGACTATTATACAAAGATACTTAGCTACAAAGATAATTTTGGCACTGTTAGAATAGCCCAAGGCATAGCAAAACCTATGTCAGTCAGACAAGTTTTAGTGATGCAATTCAAGAAATGTATTAGAAAGGGATGTCAAGTTTACGCCATCCAAGTAACGAATCTATTAGAAAAAGAAGATAAGCCCAAGTTAGAAGACTTTGTTGTCCTACGGGAATTCAGAGACATGTTTGTTGATGAGATACCAGAATTACCTCCTAGGAGAGAAATAGATTTCTCCATAGACTTACTACCCGGATCAGCCCCTATCTCAAAATCACCCTACCGAATGAGTCTACTAGAAATGACAGAATTAAAAATACAATTACAGGAATTGTTGGATAAAGAGTATATCAGATCAAGTGTCTCGCCATGGGGAGAACCAATCCTCTTTGTGAAAAAGAAAGATGGTACTCTAAGACTATGTATCGATTATAGACAACTGAACAAAGTGACCATTAAGAACAAATACCCCTTACCCAGGATAAATGATCTCTTCGATCAAGTTGGTGGGGCCAAGATCTTCTCAAAATTGGATTTACAATCCGGATATCATCAAGTTAGGATAAAGGACCAGGACATAAACAAAACAGCCTTTCGAACAAGATACAGACACTATGAGTTTGTAGTCATACCTTTCGGACTCACTAATGCACCAGCCACATTTATGTGCTTGATGAACAACATTTTCATCCAGTGCTTAGATAAGTTCGTAGTAGTATTTATCGACAATATTCTGGTCTATTCTAAAACAGAGGAGGAACATGATGAACACTTATGAATAGTTCTGCAAACACTAAGGAAACACAAACTATACGCAAAATTTGACAAATGTGATTTTTATCAAAAAGAAATACAATATTCAGGACATGTCATTTCCTCGGAAGGTATTGTCATAGACCCGGAAAAGATAAAATCCATTATGGAATGGCGAGTGCCTAAGGATGTGGCAGATATCTGGTCATTCATGGGAATCACTGGATATTATCGCAGATTTATAGAAGGGTTCTCCAAGATAGCCTACCCTATCATGTCATTACAAAAGAAAGGGACCAAGTTTAACTGGTCACAAAAGTGCCAAGATAGTTTTAACAAGATAAAAGAATCATTGACATCAATGCCCATCTTGAAGGTAGCAGACCGAGATAAAGACTTCACAGTATGTGTTGATGCAAGTAAAGAGGGACTAGGTTGTGTTCTAACTCAGGAAGGGAACGTGATTTGTTATGAGTCCTGTAAATTAAAGGAACACGAGGGAAATTATGTCACTCATGACTTAGAATTGGCAGTAGTAATACATGCCTTAAAAATGTGGCGACACTATATAATGGGTAGAAAATTCTTACTATTGACGGATAATAACGGGGTGAAATATCTATTTAACCAACCAAACATTAATGCAAGATAAGAAAGGTGGCTAGCCTTCCTAAGAAAATTTGAATTCGAGGTCAGACATATCAAGGGTAAGGAAAATAAAGTAGAATATGCTTTAAGCCGCAAAATCCATGGGTTATTTGAGATAAACATCAATAGGGAAGAAAGTGATCTGGAACAAAGAATAAGGACAATAGGTATCAACGATGGAAATTACAATAAGATAATGGCAGAATTTCAAAATAGTATCGCAAACTTAGATAAACTAGATATAAGTATCGACAAGAAGGGACTATTAAGATTTAAAAATAGACTTTACATACCAGATTCAACAGAGCTAAAATTAACTATTTTAGACGAAGTGCATAAGAAACCCTATTTTGGCCATCGAGGTTACCAGAAAACAATAACAACACTAAGAAAAATATTTTACTCGACTAACATGAAGGGAGAAAAAGCGGAGTACTTGGCTAGGTGCCAAGATTGTCAGCACGTTAAGGCTAAACACCAGCATCCAGCCGGCCTATTACAGCCATTACCAGTACCAGAATGGAAATGGGAGACCATATCGCTGGACTTTATAACAGGTTTGCCTAAAACTCAGAAACAGAATGATTCTATCATGGTTGTAATCGATAAACTCAGTAAGTCTGCACACTTTATTCCTGTAAAGTCTACTTTTAAAGCTATTAACATTGTTGAAATATTCATGAAAGAAATTTTTAGACTGCATGGTATTTCTAAAATGGTGATTTCAGATAGAGACATAGAATTCACATCCTCTTTTTGGAAGGAATTGTTTGTAGGGATAAATACTAATTTGAATTTCAGTACAAGTTATCATCCACAAACAGATGGACAGACCGAAAGGACAAACCAAATCATAGAGGATATGCTATGCATGTATGTAAGAACAAAACCAAACAAGTGGGAAGACTACCTACACTTAGTAGAATTTGCATATAGCAATGGGTACCAAACTTCGGCAAAGTTGAGCCCTTTCAAAATATTGTATGGCAGAAAGTGTACAACTCCAATTAGCTGCGATAACCCGGCTAACAGACTCATGGTTGGACCAGAGATGATCCAAGAAATGGAGAAAATGGTAAGGAAGGTACAAAAGAACTTGAAAGAAGCATAGGACAGACAGAAGAGCTATGCGGATCAGAAAAGAAGACACTTGGAATTTCAAATGGGAGACCATGTTTATTTGAAGGTCAAATCCTAAAAAAACTCAGTATAGTTCGGGAACTGTGCCAAGCTTGAACCCAGGTTTTGTGGGCCCTTTGAGATACTAGCTTGAATTGGACCCGTAGCATATCAACTTGCACTTTCAGCTAATCTAAGAAATCATAATGTATTTCATGTGTCTTTGCTGAAAAAGTATATTCATAACCCTACTCATATGATTGATTGGAACTTGGTGTAGGTGGAACCCAAAGGCGAGTTACAGGTGGAACAGAGTTATCGCTCAGGTAAAGGTGCAATGGAAACACTTTAGTCCTGAGGAGGCCACTTGGGAATTGGAAGGAGATTTGCAGAAATATCATCCAATCCTATTCCAGGAAAGGAATGAACACTCAGGAAAATGTTTTACTGAAGGGGGAAAGGATGTGACATCCCCCAAAAATAAAATGTTTTTATTTTTGTGTGCTGAAAATTTATTTCCATTTTTGGCAAATTCGAATCTCGAAAATTTTTGTCGTTTATGGAAATTTCGAATTTCGAATTTAGAAATTGTATTTAATTATTGTGATTGTTGGGCAGAGATATGTTTGGACTCAATGAACTATTTGACTATGAAACTTGTATCACAACATAATATTTATATTAATTGCAGGAGGACAAATGGAACATCGAGGTTAAAATCACCTGACCATGACTCCATGAATGGGGAACATGTTGGAACTGCCTCTAGGCTGATTATGAGAAGTTTCAAATCAGATATTTGGCCACTGGAAGCCCCTGAAAATCAGGTATTAAGAGAGTTTCGAAAACCCCCAAAGGAGGGAAAAAGACCCAGGAAAAAAAAAAACTCATAAATAGCATATGCGAGGAGGCAGGGCGCTGCTAAGTATGCTCGGAAAGAATTCCTCATCTCTCTTGTTGTTATGAACATTACGGATTGAGTGTGAGGCTAGAGGAGCCTGCTAAAACAGGATCACCTTGTTGTTATGAGCACTGTTGAGTAAGTGTGAGGCAAGAGGATAATTGTTGGAATTGAAGGACATTGCTGAGGTGGAGTTTCCAAGTTCGCCCTCATGGATTCATGGTCAGGAGGGGTTGAATCGGGCAAGTGACTTTGGCTGCCCTATACTACGGTTGGGAGGAACGTGGTTGTTCCCTTTGTATTCCCGTGGATTGGATTCAGATATGTTGATCTATCCCTCTCTATTTTGAATGGCTATGTTTTGATTGATGGCAGGTATCTGATGTGTGAGCATATCTAATTACGTTAATGTAAACCTTCCCCTCTTTGTTCTTGGATATTTTGTGGGTAACTCATATTATGCATCTAATTGTTTCTAAATTGGTATAATTATTTCAATGGATGATTTCATCGTGGTGTTAAATGTACAATCACAGTCTAAATTCTGGAGTGGTCCCTCCAGAAATCTCGAAGTGCTAGGCAAATTTATTTTATAGAAGTTGAGTTTTAGAAAGCCAGTCCATTTACGGGTTAGGTTTAATCTGAATTCAAAATACTAGATGTACGAAATTTAGAAAGTTAAAGAATTCTGGGAACCCCCGGGAACCAAACTCAGATCCCTCGGATCATCATTTATAATTTCCAAACTCTGATGAAATGAAATTCTTATTCTTGTATTTACATAGATGCACAGATATAGTATTGTTGATGTTTAATGCCTTGTTTGAAAGAGACTCTAAATGATTATAAGAGAAATTACTTTATACAGAAAAGTTGTTGTCCTATTGTACCGTTTTATAGATTATATACGTATAAACTCATAATTTTAGATTTTCGGAACTCTGTTAGGTAAACGGTGATAGAATCCCTCTACCCCTACTGTTTTTTCACAGAATGAAAGTGAGAATACCAATCCAAGGTAAAAATCTTAGAGTTATGAAAATAATGTGAATTTCGGCATTTGAGACTCGTTGGTTACGTTTATGCAAGGTTCCCTTGCTTTTTCCAAACCCCGAAGTGTGGGTCCTACTTTCCTATCTTTTTCGCAATTCAGAAGTTGGTGTATGCTCGATGTTGACTTTTGAAACCCCGAAACCCCGAATCTCGAAATTCGGAAGTGTTGTTCCAACATCCTTTCACCTTTTAGAATTCGGAAGTTGTTATGTTTTGTTGTTTGGTATTTGAAAACCCGAAACCCTGAATCCCGAAATCCCGAAGTGTTTGTCCCACATCCTTTCACCTTTTTGGAATTTGGGAGTGGTTGTGTGTTGTTGTTTTTTTTTTTGAAACCGCGAAACCCCGAACCGTGAAATCCCGAAATGTTAGTTCCACATCCCTTTTCGCAATTTCGGGAATTGTTTGTGTTTGATGTTTTAGCTTTGAAGCCATGGGATTCCGAAACCCAAAATCCTGAAGTGTTGGGCATTTTTTTTTGCATTTCGGAAGTTTGTGTATGTTGATGTTTGGGCACTGGAACTCACGAAGTCCCGAACCCCGAAACCCCGAAATGCAAACCCCACCTTTCACTTTCGCATTTCGGAAGTTGTGTAATGTTGATGTTTGAGCACTAAATCCCGAACCCCGAAACCCCGAAATGCGGGTCTCACCTTTCCTTTTTTGCATTTCGGAAGTTTGCATACATTGTCGTTTGGGTACTTGAACTCACAAAGTCCGGAATCCCGAAACCCCGAAATGCGGGCCCCACTTTTCCTTTCGCATTTTGGAAGTTCGTATATATTGAAGTTTGGGGCACTTGAAGTCACAAAGTTCCGAACCCTAAAACCCCAAAGCGCTAGTCCAATCTTCCCTTTGTTTCGCATTTCAGAGGTTTGTATCTATTGATGTTTGGCTTTTGTACTCGTGAAATCCCAAACTCTGAAATCCCAAAATGCTTGTTACTTTTCGCGATTTCAAGAGTTGTTGTGTGTTGATGTTAGCTGTTGTATTCGCTAAATCCCGAACTCCGAAATCCTGAAATGTTGGTTACTTTTCGCGATTTCGGGAGTTGTTGTGTGTTGATGTTAGCTGTGTATTCACGAAATTCCGAACTCCTAAATCCTGAAATGTTGGTCGCTTTTCATGATTTCGGGAATTGTTGTGCGTTGAAGTTGGTTGTTGTACTAGTGAAATCCCGAACTCCGAAATCCCAACATGCTGGTCACTTTTCACGATTTCGGGAGTTGTTGTGTGTTGATGGAGAATCTTCCTCCCGATTAGAGATATGGAAGTAACAAACCTGTTTACAAGTCGCTTGTATAGTTTAGTCTCTGTTTGTGTTATAGGCATCATCAAATAAGAAAATATTGGTATTTTTTACAAGACTTTAAATAACATTGAAGGGAGGAGTATACACTTATTGTATCCTCTAGTAGGAAGTTTTAAGTTTCATAGTAAAGACAATCAACAAAAGTAAGGTCTCTAACAAACTTTCAGACTCAAGCTTTATAACAGAAGACTTAATTGCTTGAATCTCGAAACTATGCAAGGATAATTGTACAAACAAAAAAAAAAAAATTGTAACAGTTTTTGAGGTACATTACAAATACTGAAGGAAGTTCATCCACTCAAGTCTTGGAAATGATGAACTTCTCACTGTTGTGGATCAAAGCGACTTCCACCATCTAACGTAGTCACTTCCACTGTTGTGGATCGAAGCGGCTAGCTTCTCAATTACGACAAAATATGTTTCTGGGATTTGAACTTTTGTGGCTTATGAAGCACCTCTGTTAGAAGCCATTTTTGCCACTGTTCTTCATGCGACACCAGCGAAAATACCCTCCTCGTGGAGTTCTTGGCAGCATAATTTTCCTCGGCATCCACAGCCATCGCATTCTAGGCGTCTAATGCACCTATTCACATTCCTTCTGATTTCATTCCTGCAGCTCATTATAAATTCTGGATCATATATTTCCATCTTCGTCCGACGTTCTTGAGGAGGCTGTGAAACTGAATCAACCGAACAAAGAGGCTTCAGGGAGATTGAAAGGTGCAAACTGGGTGGCAGCTGTGATCCTCCACTAACAATGGATATTAAGGGATAACAGCAGTTGATTGATACCGTGGGAGATGCAAACAAATCCTTCCATGGAATCTCAACCCATCTCACCACTTTGGAGGATTTAAACATATTTCCCAGTATTTTAACTTTGCTTCTCCTTTGCCTCAATTCAAACCTAACATATTGCTTTTGCAATTCAGAAATAACATTAACATCGTCAATAATCCCTCCGCAGTCCAAACAGAATGTGTATCCTCCACTAATAATGGGTATTAAGGGAAACCAGTTGTTGATTGAGAATGTGGGAGATGCCAGCAAATCCTTCCATGATATTTCAACCCAACCCACCACTTTGGACGCTCTAAACATACCTCCAAGTACTCTAATTCTGCTACTCCTCTGCCTCAATTCAAACCTAACAAACTGCTTTTGCAATTCAGAAATAACATTAACGTCGTCAATAATACCTCCGCAGTCCAAACAGAATGTTTGTTTCCATTGAGGATCTATCCTTGCCATTACTTACCTTGAATTTACTGTAATATTATTCGTCTTGCCATTGCCAGTCAAAAGATAATATCGAACAAACAAACAGTCTCTACTACCGTCAGGATTAACTATCACATTTCTAGCTTCCAAAATCTCCAAATGCACCACCATGCGCGGCCTAATTTTCCTTCCGAAGTCTTCCATTCTATTGGTGTTGAAAGCAAGGTTTTTGTTTCAGGGAGAAACTTTCAGCATAATCCACAGCCTTGCACTACTTGTTGCATAATTAATCGAAAGCATGCGAGGGTATATATAGCGGAAAATGATCTGATTTTATTTCTATAATCTTAAGACTGCAATGGGACCTCGTGGTTTGAACTTTGTGATAACATATCCTAAAAGATACAGTCCAGATCATACTAACTATACGAATGCAATCCAGCTGATTTGATTTCAATATTCTAATGCTACTTGTTTAACAGCCACTGGATTGATCCAAGGACTGAACAAGCATGTGTGAGTTGTCAAACTTTATGTGTGATTGATCATATTAATGTGATAACTTCAAATCAAGATACTGCGATAGTGTTGCAGATAAAGTATATCCACACAACTTGCACATTAAAGTCTGTTATAAAAAAAATTGAGGAAATCTATATGTATATTGATGAACCCAAAGATTAAATTAGAGCTGGAAAAAAGGGACCTCTCGCTTTATAAATATTTGAAAATTTTGGGTGCATGCGTGTGAAGAAAAAATCCATCTATGCGTTATCCGGACTTGGAATGCTTACATGTTGTTGCTATCCACTACAGACATGTGTTGGCTCTAGGATCATGTTAAAAAATGGAAAAATGGGACAGAGTGTTTCCAACTACACAAGCATATTAAAATAGTCTAGAAGATTTATTTCCAAGATTATATTCTCACATACCCCATGTGAAATAGAATTTATTTTGATATACATGAGTACTATGGATTAGGAAATCTATTTTTTTTTTAAGGGTTATGTTTATCACAATGTGAAATTTGTTTATGTGAAATTTGTTTATGTTTGTCACATTGTTATATTACTATGTTTGACACATTTAGAGGTTTGAAAATGTGTGTCACATTGTGATGTTGGGATATGTGCGTTAGATTGCAACGTGAGGAAATGTTCATCTCATTGTGACAAGAGGATGACAAGATGATGTTCGATGGACCTGTTTAAATTCAAGTTCGTGGCATTAGGACATTACTATCCACATTGCAATGAGATGACCATGTTCGTCACTTTACGATGTTACTATGTTCAATAGATTAAAACATTACTATGTTTGTAATACAAATAGAATTACATTACTATGATAAAAGTTACACTATTAGAGTGAATGACATGATACTTGGATAAAATGCACTACATACAAAATTAATAATTAATAATAGTGATATGAAAAACAATTTTTAAATAACATTACATGAGAGTGATACGAATAACATTACATTAGGATGATACAAATAACATTATTACGGTGAATGATATGATATGCTACTAAAATGCACTCCATACATAAGGTGAAGTGGTAGCATCAAAAGCTATAAACTTTAGAAGTAAATGAGTTGAAAACACTCTTGGTGGACACGTGATCGAAGTAGCGTATTAATTATGTACAAGTGATCATGCTAATATGAGAGATGTTTGAAGTTGTTAAGAAACTTCCCTAATATGAAGATGAAACAATCACGATATGTTCCTCACATTGTAACACGAGGATATGTTCGTCACTTTGTGATGATAGGGTTATGTTCATCACGTTGTGATGTTAATTATGTTGTCACAATGCAAAGTCCATATATGTTTGTCACATTGTGACATTACTATTTTCAAAACATTGTCATGCTTGGAAATTTTTGTCATAGTGAAACGTTGAGATATGTGTGTCACATTGAAATGTGAGGAAATGTTCATCACATTACGATGACATGTTGATGTGGGATGGTTTTTTTTCTTTTCTTTTTTTTCTTTTTTTATTAAATGTTCATCATATTATAATGATACTATCCATGTTGTGATGACATCGTTATGTTCGTTACATTGTGATGTATATTTATGTTTGTCACATTGCAACGTTACTATCCACATTACGACGACATGGAAATGTTCGTTACATTGTGACATTAGTTTGTGTTCATCACATTACGACTTCACAATGTTCAACATATTGCAATGTTACTATGTTCATCAAATTGCGACGTTACTATGCTCATCACTGTGCGACATTATTATGTTCAACACATTGCAACATTACTATGTTCGTCACATTGTAATGTTTGGCTTTGTTG
>SNQJ01S0077202.1:4371-40899 GCA_010110895.2 Picea sitchensis | reverse complement strand
TGAAATCGCGATCCCCGATTCTCCGATGGCTTATCTCCCTCGCAGCTTCTACATATCTGACAGCTGTCGGGGTTTGCTTCCAATCTGATGACTTAGATCACTTCTTTTCTGCGCTTAACTCCTGCGCTTAACATCTGCGCAGCTTCTCCCGATCCAACAGCTGTCAGGATTTCCGAGTGAGATCCGACGGTTCTCGATCTCTTTCCTATGCTTCTTGCACATATAAGACTGCTATTCCTCCTGAGCTTAATTTCCTTTGTCTTCTGTTTGCCTGTTATCTTCACTGTTGTACTTGCCATCAATGACAAGCATATGCTAACTATTACACATTTCCAACAATCTCCCCCTTTGGCATTGATGGCAACTGCAGCACCCGAATTATTTTCTCCCCCTTTGACATCAATGTCAAAGAAGAGACATGCTGCCCCTAACAAGATGGACTCTTTTAGGGGTGAATCGAAATGACACCCAGCTTCTGTATGAGATATTCAAACGGTGTCTTGGCTAGAGTCTTAGTAAAGATGTCTGCAATTTGTTCTGTAGTGGGAATGTATTGGAGCTGAACAATCTGATTGGTGACCTGTTCTCTCAAAAAATGATATTTTATGGGAATATGTTTTGTCAAAAATGATATTTTATGGGAATATGTTTTGTTCTAAATTGAAGACAGATTTTGAGACACTGATGGCACTCGTGTTAACACAAATGAATTGGGATCGGTGTAGTATAATTCTACCTCTAAGTCTGCAAGTGTTTGAATCATCCATAATACCTGTGTGCAACAGGTAGAAGCAGCAATGTACTCCTGCCTCTGCGGTCGATAGAGAAATGGAACCTTGCTTTACTAAGCCAGGCTACCAAGGAGTTACCCAAGAAGAATGCTCCTCCACTGGTGCTTTTTCCCATCAACACAATTTGCCCAATCTGCATCTGAATAAGAAGCTAATTGAAGACTTTGGTTTTGGGATACCAGACCATAAGTCATTGTTTCTTTTAAGTACCTGAATATCCTTTTGACAGCTTGCAAATGACTCTGTTTAGGGAGCAGCCTGATATCTTCTCCTACCATCTCTACAGCATGCATTATGTCTAGGCGAGATGCTGTGATGTACAACAGACTCTATCATTGATCGATATGAGCTTTGATCAACATCAGTTGAGTCATTATCCTTGCTTAATTTACATCCTGTTACCATAGGTGTACCACAGGTTTAGAATCTTCCATTTGAAACCTTTTCAGCATTTCTCTGCAATATTTTTCTGGAGAAATGAAGATCCCATCGGACCCTGAGTAATTTGTAGACCAAGGGAAAAATGACAGTTCTCTATCATAGACATCTCAAATTCAGACCCATGAAGCAAACCATTGTACCAGTGAGTCCTTATTACATCCAAAGATGATGTCATCTACATAGACCAGTACGATGAGCAACCTTTGTCTTAATATACAGATTGATGTCAGTTGTTCCTTCCTCTCGAACCCTTTGTCTTTGAGATACGTATCCAGTCCAGATACCAGGCTCGAGGGGCTTGTTTTAAAACCATATAAAGCTTTCTTCAACTTTCATACTAAGTCAGTTTTATCAGACAATTTGAAACCCTCTGGTTGTTCCATATAGACTTCTTCACTTAAATCTCCATTGAGAAAGCTGACTTGACATCCATTTGATAGATCTTTAAACCTTTTATGACAAGCATAGGCAAGAACATTCTTATAGCTTCCAATCTTGCAACGGGCGCAAAAGTTTCATCAAAATCCAGTCCTTCTATCTGAGCATAGCCTCTTTACAGACTAACCTCGCTTTGTTCTGACCACTTGTCCTGCTTCATTCATCTTATTCTTAAAGATCCATTTGAGCCAATGACGCTTTTACCTCGGAAGCCCTGAACCATCTCCCCATGTATTGTTTTTCTCTCAATCTGATCAAGTTCTTCATTCATTGCTTTAACCCAGTGATCATCTGTGATGGCTTCCATTAAAAATTCTTGGGTTCCATGGATATGAGAGCGGCGCGAGATTGTTCGGTGGTTTTGATTACTTTCTCCTGGTTTGTACCCCCTTTTTCTTTTTCTCCAATTATTTGACGGTAGGATGATTCTTTGAATGATTCTGGAGGAGGAATTTAGTTGATCATTGATGTAAAAATTGATGAAGGAATCCCAAAGAAGAGAGGTGGGTATGGTATGAGTCTTCTAATAAGACACAACTAAAGATGAAGATGAACAAGTCCAAGAATCGAAACGTAAGACTCGGATCGATGAAGGCTCAGACACTCAGACACACTCAAATCATAAGTCAACTACAAATTCTTCCTCCGTAATCATTCAAAAGAATCATCCCGCAAGTCAAATAATTGGAAAAAGAAAAAGGGTACAAACCAGAGAAAGCTAATCAAAACCAACTTAACAACTTTCATATATATCTCTCATATCCATGCTCGAACCCAAGAATTTTAATGTTTCATCACGATGATCACCGGGTTAAAGCAAGGAATGAAGAACTTGATCGATTGAGAAAAACAATACATGGAGATGGTTCAAAGACCCAAAGTAAAACGCCATTACCCAAATGGATCTTTTAAGAATAAGATGAATGAGTAAGGACAAGTGGTCGTGAACAAAGTGAGGTTAGTCCGTAAAGGCTATGCTCCCTCGTGATAGAAGGACCTGATTTTGATGAAACCTTTGCTCCGCTGCAAGATTGGAAGCTATAAGAATGTTTCTTGCCTATGCTTCTTTGTCATGTGCTGTTGTGAAGTTCATCAAATGGATGTCAAGTCAGCTTTTCTCAATGGAGATTTAAGTGAAGAAGTCTATATGGAATAAATAGAGGGTTTCAAACTGTCCGGATAACCCCTAATTTAGTATGAAAGTTGAAGAAAGCTTTTTATGGACTTAAACAGTTTTTCCCTCGAGCCCGCATCACGCGGTAGATCACACGATCTCAAAGACAAGGACGCAAGAGAGGAACAACTCCACATCAATCAGATATTAAGACAGAGGACAATGAGTTGCCTATCGATCGCCTATGTAGATGACATCATCTTTGATGTAATAAGACCACGGGTACAATGGTTTGCTTCCGCCATGGAGTCCTTATTTGAGATGTCTTAAGATAGAGAACCGGCCATTTTTTATTTTTCTGCAAATTACTCAGAGGTCCCATGGGATCTTCATTTCAAGAAAAATATTTAAGAGAAATGTCAAAAGGTTTCAAATGGAAGATTCTAAACCCGTGGTTACACCTATGGTAACAGATGTAAATTAAGCAAGGATGATGATTCAATTCGATGTTGATCAAAGCTCATATCGACTCAATGATAGGAAGTCATAGACATCACAAAGATCTCATTTAGACATAATGCATACCGTGAGGAATGGTAGGAAGATATCAGTCGCACCTAAACAGTCATTTGGTACCGTCAAAAAGGATATCCGTAATTTAAAGAAACACACTTCTATGGTCCGTAAAAATCCAAACCAAAGTCTTCAATTAACCGCTTATTCGGGATGCGATTGGGTAAATTGTGTTGATGAGAGAAAAAGCACCAAAGGAGGAGCATTCTTCTTTGGGTAACCTCTAGTAGCCCCGGATTAGTAAAAGCAAGGTTCCATTTCTATCTAATCGCGGCAGGCAGAGTACATTATTGCTTCTACCTGCTGTAATACTCGTGTATTATGGATGATTCAAACACTTGCGTACTTAGAGGTAAAATACTCACACCGATCCCACCATCGATAACATCGAGTGCCATCGTGTCTAAAAATCCTGGCTCTTCAATTCCAAGACAAACATATTCCCATAAAATATCATTTTTGAGAGAACATGTCACCAATCGATTGTTCATGTCCATTACATTCCCACTACAACAAATTGCGTACATCTTCACGAAGCCTCTAGCCAAGACACCGCTTGAATATCTCGATGTCGGGTGTCATTTCGACTCACCCCTAAAAGAGTCCATCTTTCATCGAAAGAATTCGCGTCGCATTGCCATCAATGCCAAAGGGGATTGTTGGAAAATGTGTAACTAGCATATGCTTGTCATTGATGGTACAACAAAGGAAGATGACAGAAAACGTAATATCGTGCCGGAAATTAAGCCTGAGGAATAGCGCGCCTTTATATGAAGCAGGAAAGAGATCGAACCGCCGATCTCTCACTTGAAACTCCGGATACCGTTGATCGAGAAATACGCCATGTTATGCGGAGTTGTTTAAAGAAGTGATCTAAGCCATCGATTGAAGAAACCCCGATGTACCGCCGATATGCGGTTGTGAGGGAGATAAGCCATCTGAGAATCTGGATCGCGACTTCAAAATGCAAAGAACACTTGACAACTGAAACTCCGATTTCGCGATATGAAAAAAAATCGTGACTTAATCGAAGCCATTGAATCAATTTCTGATCTGTACCATTGATCTTAGTACATTTCGGAGTTTCGTGGATCGCGATTTCAAAATGAAAGAACTCATGACAACGGAAAATCCGATTTCAAGGATGCGCGAAGTTCTCATGATTTGATCGCACCTGCTAAAACACGATGAGATATGCGAACCATCGATCCAACACACGCCAACAGATCACGTCAGCAAAGTAACACGTGGCACAACCGTGGAGGACAAGTGTCAGACCGATTCAAGCAATTGAGGCACATATGGGTAACGAACCAAAGTGACACATGGCAGTATTAAACACGCGGTCAAACCATGAGGACGCCGCCAGAGAACTAAGTCGGGATGTGGACTTTGATATGTCAAGAACACACCTAAGAACAAAACTATGAAATCGCTAAACGCGATAATGCGGATTTAATCACAACCGATTGAGCCGATCGTGACCGACCGCTTGTTAGCAAAGACACGTGGCATAGATCTAGCAAGAGACGAGATATTGGCCATCGGAAATTGGAGTTCCTGAGGACAAGAAAAGTTGAGACATCGTAAGTCTAGAAACCCCGAGAGTTAATCCGATCCTCGGCCCGGCTCAAGAAGGACACGCTTTGCACGATCGTCTCAGACGGAGATCCGAGACACTGTGCATCTGGACTTGGGTGTCTCAAACCCCTGAAGATCGTGAGCCGCCCATCCGAAGGACGGTGGAAAGGATAGGGTAATCCTGCCATCGTATACATCGGGAAATCTGGAGATCTCATGACAAGAGATTTGTGTATTGTGAAATCGCTATCCGCGAAACCCCGATAAGTGGGGAACAACCGCCAAAGATATGCAGAAGGAGGGACAGAGGCATCACAACCACGAGTTCATGGGGTAAGGTTGTGGTCACGTATGATGGTCACGCGGACCAAGGCTCGTATCAGAGGGATGAAGTGCATCGCGAACGGGGAAATCGCTAATCCCCGTGGGACATAATTTTATGTCATCGCGAAATGTCAAATCACGGGCATATGAAATCCTGATTTGATTTGAACCATTGGATCAAGAAGTGATCTGGTACACCGGAGGCACGGTATTATTGTGCTGAGACTCCGTAATACTGGAAGACGTCTCATAGAAGTTGGGCAAAGACCGCTATGTAATCACCGTATAGGCTGGAAAGTGCTCGCCATGATGATCAGACAGAGCATACCAAGAGGTGGAGGATAACGACACATAGTCCGCGATGCAGAGGCATGGCAAACATTGCTTAAGGTGCATAGACGCTTATAAATACACCCGCATTTAGAAGAGATAAGTTTTTTGTTGCTGTTGGAATTTTTTGGGTTTCTATTGGAGGTCGTTGTTGTGATTCAAGTGGGAAGAAGGAACAGAGGGCAGCAGCTAATTTGAAAAGAAGAGTATCTTTGCAGAGAATGGGGATGGTTCTCGTGAGATGGAAAAATAGGAAGAATGCATTGCATAAACCAAGTGGATAATGTTGATAAAGTCGTATACATATCATCGAACATCATATCAATCGTAATAATTTCAGCTTTTGCAAAGATTTACATTAGTGTGGTTGGGAGGTGCTAGGAGGACTATTGTCCTCAGAAGTTACATGGGTGCTCTGAACACGTGGGAGTTGGTGCTTCCTTTATAGTTGGTGCTAGAGAAAACCAGGAGTTGCTCTAGGGTGCTAGAGAAAACAGAGATTTGGTGCTCTCAAAGATTTGTAGCTTGCAAAACAGAGGTTGTAGCTTCATTAAGAGTTGGTGCTCATATGTATGATAATGTGAAGAACACCATTACTTATCATATAAAAGAAAAAGAGGTTTTTAACCAGCATGGGTTTCCCCAAGAAATAATCGCCCCCTATGTTTCATATGTGGACTGAGTCAATTTGCCATTGTGTATTTCCCCGCATTATTGTGATTAACATTAAGTGTCTCGTTGAAGAGTTTAAAGAAGCATAATTGCTTAAGCATCTGCATCAACTCCATTCACCCTCTCTCAGCTTGTCCAACGTATGGAATCATGACACCTTGTCTCTGTAGATTTCCTTTTTTACCTCTGCAAGTGTGTTAGTCAATTATTGGATTAAGGGTTCCTACTCTAAAAGGAAAGAACCAAAGTCCTGCTCTCTCGTAGTAGACTTTCATTGGTGTTACTGAACCTGCTAGGGATCCCCGCCGTAAAGGAAGGAATTAGGACTCACTCGTCAGAAACCTCAACCTCACAAGTGTGCCTTCAAAACAAGTAAGGCTCAAGGCTCCCGAAAGAAAGGAACTAGTGGCTTTGTTTCCTGCTAGATAGAGTTAGTTGTTTTCTCGTGCATTATTGTTTCTATGAAAAGAGTGTTACGTTGAAGTCTCTTGTTTGAGAGTAAGGGTCCTCGCTCTCCGATTGCGTGATAGTTGTTCTTCCCATTGCAAGTTATTTTAATGTAATCCAAAATTCTTAGATTGATCTTTGGTTGGAATTGCAATAGGGAGATTACTTTCCCAGATTTAATTCAGAGCTTCAGATCATTCAAGCAAGTATAATTAGTATAAATTTCTTTACTACAACACTAAGTTGCTTTTTGAATTGAGAATATACAGCGTGGCTATCTTTGAACAAAAAAGACTGGGTTGATACTCTATGTTTCACTTGGTTGTTTAAAATTAATTAAGCAATTATATGACCAACACACTGTGTTTCAATGGCCATCAATACAACCCGCCTTAATCTGCATCCCTGTAGGCCATAAGTGATAGATCTTTTCCTTTTGGATACTCATAATCCAAACTCTATGTTCCTTTGAGATATCTCAAGATCCCTTTACCGCTAATACATGTGATTCCTTTGGTGTTTTTGTAAATCATACACCGGTCCAACCTTCCCATTACATCTAGTCTCGATGTCACACATATAGTAGGCTACCAATCATTGACCTATACTGTCTACATGATCTGTAGACTTTGAATCATCATCTTTGCTCAACTTGCAACTAGTTTGTATGGAAGTGATAACTGGTTTTTAATCTTCCATTCCAAACCTCTTTAACATTTCTATGATATAATTTGGTTTGAGAAATAAAATTCCATGGCTTCTTGACGTATTTGAAGTCCCGTAAAGAAGGATAGTTCTCCAAGTAATGACATTTCAAATTCACATCAAGATGTCTTTGCAAATTGCTTAACCCGCTATCATCACTACCAGTACAATATCAATAAACATAAACTTCAATTAGGAATATTACCTTGATCTCTGTCCTTTGATGTAGAGGTTGTTGTTCCACTTCCTTTTTTCTCAACCTCCTCACCGCAGAGTACTATCCGGGGCCCTGAGTACCATGCTCTAGGAGCCTGCTTTTATCTACATACCTTCTTAATTCTAATAACTGTTCTCTGACAATTGAAATATTTCGGGTTGTTCAATGTAGACTCTTCTTCAAGTTCCCCATTTAGAAAAAGCTTATTTTATCGGCCCATCTGATATACTCAACATTTTTGGAGCATGCATAAGCTAAAAGCAAGCTGGATTGCTTCCATTCTGGCAACTTGGGTATATGTCTCTTCAAAGTCGGCTCCTTCAATCTATGCATATCCTTTACATACCAATCTAGCTTTTGTTCCTTGTAACCTATCCATCTTCATTCAATTTATTCCTCAAAACCCATTTTGTTTATCACATTCTTATTCTTTGGTCTTGGAACCAATTCCCTAAGTGTCATTTTTCTATTTGATCCAATTCTTCATCCATGGCCTTATTCCAAAATCTATCCTTACGGGTTTCTTCAAAAAACATTGGTTCAATTGTAGATATGAGTGTTAGGTGTGTTTGTCTCCGTGAACAAATTTTTCTCTAGTCTCAACTCCTACATCTTGTTTCCAATAATCTAATCTAAAAGATGATTCTTCCTGTATTCGCTATTAGGTGTCTTTGGAGATCTTTGTTGAACTTGCTCTTCTACTGGTCGATTCTCTTCATCTCATCTTCATCTTCCTTCTTCTTCTTTTCATCTTCTTCTTCAAAAAAGTTGTTCCATTGATTGGTTTTCTTCTTTGATTCCGGGTATGCCTGCTTCATCAATTGTTACATTGATGCTTTCCACAACTTTGTTTAATCTTAGATTGTAACACTTGTATGCTTTCCTTGTCGGAGTAACCAACAAGTATTCCTTTGTCTGCCAATGAGTCAAACTTTCCCATTCTCGCCATCTTCTTTGATGTAGCATTTGTTTCAAAACTCAAGTGCTTCACATTTCCGGGTCTTCCTTTCCATAGCTCAGATGGAGTTTTATCAGTGTTGTTAATGAGCATTGCCTGCTTTGAATGTGAACCTGTATGTAACTTCCCGCGGGTCCAAAAAATATCCCACAACTTTGAATCCATTATCATTGTTCGAGCCATTTCTTGTATTGTCCCATTCTTTCTTTCAACAACTCCATTTTGTTGAGGTGTCCAGCTTAATAAAGAATTGCCTTTTATTCCATGATTGCCTAAAGAGTCCATAAATTCCTTTGAGGTGAATTCTCCTCCATTATCCGTGGTTTTCACCCAACTGCCACTCTATGGAGAAAATAAAGGGTGCTTACATGCCCTGTTGGGTCTTGCAGAGCGTGACAGCTGTTGAGGAAAGGGTTAGAGAAAACAAAAACAAAACTATAAGCAAGAATTAAATTAAAACAAACTAAAACCATGAGAATATGGATAAGAAAATAAAAATGACAAGAAGACCAATATCACCAATGTTTTAGGGTCATCAATTGATGAAATCAAAGAACAGGGCGAAAGGGGACTGGGAGTCCCTTCTTCCTCCAAAGGAAGGCTCTTGTGCCCCTCACAAACTTGCTCTCCTTACAATAAGAAAAATGAAAATGATGAAAGAACTAAACACATTCACTCAATGGAGAGGTGAATGACTCAATGAAATAGTGCTAATGTGTTATTGCCAAGAAGTGAGTCCTTAAAACAATATAAACAGCATAACATTACATGAAATCCATGAAGAAACATCATTTCTCAAGCTTTTATAGCATAGCATTGGGTAATTATGTAACTCCTTTGAGGTGTGAAAAGGGGCTCTTTAAAGCACAATTAGGTCTTTGACTACCTTTACTATGGATTCAAATTTCAGATTGGGAGTCAAATCATCTTGGGAGCTGATCCATTAGTGGTCATTGGGAGGTCAATTCAATTCCATAAATGCTGCTGCTTAGCAAAGGCCGTTTTTGCCAACAATCAAGATCGTATGCATGCTGCGATTGCACGCTCTTGTTCCACGACATACAAGACCCAACTTCAGAAATTTCTTCAATTTTGGTTACTTTCGAATATAGTTTTTGACCTCTTAAATGTCATGGAAATTACTCCAAGCCATGAATGACTTCATTCCTCGCTTGACGACAGCCGAAGTCCTTGTCGCCATGTGTGACTAAATTTGATAAATAACTGATCTTTAACATTTTATTTTTAAATCCATCTCATTTTCAACCATTTTGTATATCTTGGAATTTTCAAAAGATTCCGATTTGTTCTCGAGAAAGAAAACCGCATCATTCTGTATAATCATCAACTAATAAATATAAAATATCTCACCTTTTAAGTCTTTTGTTGTAGTTGGTCCAACTAGACTGCAGATGCACAATTTCTAGTGGTTTTGTTGTTGAATATTCCTTTGATTTGAACCTGTCCTTGTTTTCCTTGTTGGCAATGCTTTTGTATAAAGTGTTGGTTGGTTTCGCGGATATGGGCATTTCTCCGACTGGCTTCTCTCTTTTCTCGACACTTTGATGTTATCAAAATGTATGTGACCCATTCTCTCGGTACATAGCCAACTTTCATCTTTCTTTCCTAGACAACACTTTTCATTTCCAATTTCACAACACATATATGTTGCTTGAAGTTCTTGTACCTGTAGCAACCAATTTCCCCTGAACTTTCTTTTTCTTATCTCACACTTTTGTGAATCGAAGTAACTTTATGACCTTGGTCACACATTTGACTCATACCCTAAAAGATTATGTTTCCTATATCTTCTACTAGTAGAACATTTTCTTTCTTTCATTCTTGTTCTCAATTCAGACAGGTTTCCTTTTCCCACGATTTTGGATGAATCATCATTTCCAAAGGAGACTGATCCATTCTTTCCTCTCAGAATGTAAGAAACTTGTCTCTATCACTGGCTATGTGTTTTTGAACATCCAATCACAACATAACAACCATGTTTCTTCTGCTTAGCTTATAGAGCAACTATGCATTCTTCATTACTATAATGATCTTTTATGGTTTTTTTATCCATGTCTTTTTCTGAGGTTATTGTTTGTGACTCCATTGAGGTTCTTTAGGAGGGACCGCCATTCTCAATTTTGGCCATGTGTCCAAAATTGTTACATTTGTAACATTCCACCTCAAAGGCTCAAGGATTCAAACCAAGTAACTTTTTCTTTTTGTTTCACTAGGTCTCTTGAATAACCCCTTGTGTATGGCTCCTAAGGTAGTTATTGTTCCCGTTGTTGGCCTTCCCGCAATTTATACTTTATGTCCAAAATTATTAAGCAAGCATAACATAAAACCAAAAATATAGTTTGATACCGGTAGTTCAAGATCTTATGAAAGGAGGTGCTCTTATGAATCCTCTCTTCTTGAGGCATGCTCCATCTCTGTTGATCTCTAAATCAATCTTCCTAAGTGGGAGGAGGTTCTCAGACCTTCTTCCTTAGATATCTTTTTATCCCCTTTGATTGTTTCTACATAACCTTTTGGATTTGTTTCTTTCTCCTGTTTTGAGTTTGATCCATTTTTTTTTTTTTTTTTTTTTTTTTTTTTTTTTTTTTTTTTTTTTTTTTTTTTTTGTGTGTGTTTTCATGTTTTTTTGCAGTTGATTCGACATAGTGCATGTTTTTGTTTTGAATATCTTTTCTTGGTGTGACAATCTCTGATTCTAGTTTTCCAATGATCCCATCCTTTCCTCTAGCTGTTCTTTGAGTGCCTTCAATTCTTTTATCTATCATTTGAGACTTCAATTTTGTAATCATTTGTTATAGCGTTCTTGAGTGTCTTTTCTTATCTAGTTCTGCATTTGTTTTTCTTCTTTTCTCTTCCTTTTTTTTTTTTTTTTTTTTCCAATTTCTTCTTGATTGTCAACTTCCGCCTCTTCAATTTCTTCTTCATATGCTTCTTCATATTCCTTCTTGTGCCCTTTATCATAGTCTTCTACCGCCATGAATAGAACTATTCATATCACACCGACTTCATCTTCATCCTAAGATGAGATGTCTCTTTGGTGCAGTATTTTCTCTTGAAAACTTTCAGTTCCTTTACCTTATATGTTTGTCCGCTTCTTGAGTAACCTTCATCATTTCTCTTTTCTCTTATGAGGACATTTGTTAGAAAATGACCAATACCATCACAATTAAAACAAATTAAAAGGAAGCTTACCTCTACACTCACCGTTGGTCCTTTGTTCACCCTTTTGACAAAGTTGGCCACTCTTCATCATCTTTCGAGACGTCGCTGCTACGCTATATTCTTCTTGTTCCTTTTTCTTTGCTTTGATCTTTGGATGCTTTGAAGGCTTATCTCTTTACATCTAGATTTTCCTCGCTCGCCTTCTCATCTCATATGCTTGGAAGATTCCATGTAGTTCATCCACATGCTTATTGAGTTTAGATCCTGACTTTTCTTCTAGTGCTGATATCTTAGGGTTGAATCTCATATAGATCTTAGTGCCTTTTTTGAACAATTACGCATTCTTCATTTCTTCTCCCCCAATCCTATGATTTCATCTACTGTTTCATCGACTCGTGAAGAAGTAGGCTGTGATATCTTCATCTTCTTCATTTTAGTTGTCGAACTGACCTCCTCTGTGAGTTTGAAGCTTTGCTGCTTTTGACTTTTGAATCTCCTTCATAAATATTTCTCAAGCTTGTCCCAAATCTCTTTAGCAACATTTACAATGTGCAACTCGCGGGAATACCGTATCAATCGTAGACCATTCAAGTGCATTTATGATTGGAATTAATTCTCACCGGTTTCACCGCTTTGTCACTTGTCAGAAACTTGCGCCGTATCCATCTACAATTGATTTCCCAAAATTGAAATCCCTATGCCCGTATATATGCCTTCATCCTTATAGTTCTAAAAAGCATACTTATGTCCATCAAACTGTGGTATTCCATTTTTATAATGAATTGGTACTTCCATGATCACCTTTCAAGTTGGTTAAACTGGATCAAGGAACCTTCTTTAAAACCAATTGTTGGATTACCGAGGGGGTGAATCAAGACAACGCACGGTAATCCTTTTTCTCTCAAATGTTATATCAATGTAGAATTATTATCCAATAATGAGCAGAATAAATAAACAATCACACATTCACAAAGACAATTGTTTTACGTGGAAACCCAAATCGGAGAAACCACGTATCGTTTTTTTCTTATATGTCTTGAAGAATTACATTCATTGGAAGCACCAAATTCCTTTGTTTTCTAGTCGGCAACTAGAAGGAGGTTCCAACTCCTTGTTTTCATGCTACAACTTGTGGGAAGCTCCAACTCCCAAATCTTTGTCTACAACTAGAAGGAGGCTATAACCCCAATGTCCTTCGGCTATAACCAGAAGGTGAATACAACCACTGCTCTGCTCCCTCGTCTCTACCACCCTCGGTGAAGTAGAATGATGTCCTACCGCCACACTATCACCGTGGAGATATACCACTGTGAAACTGCAGTATCAATAAATCAACCATGCATCAATCATGCATCAACCTCTAATCAACTCCTGTACTATAAACAAGCACATCAACCATGCACCAACCTCGTAATCAACTCGTATCTATAAACAAGTGCATCAACCATGCACCAACCTCAGAATCAACCTCGTACCATAAAAGTGCATCCAACCATGTACCAAGTATGTACCAATCATGTGTCAATCTTAGCTCATCAAACTATGACTCATTAATATGTACCAACATCATCAACTATGACTCACAATATGTACCAACATCAACTATACACTTTATGTATGTGCCAACTCATCAACTACTGCCTCAAATCCATGTACCAACATGTACCTCAACCAAAAGCCTCATCAATTTCATCATTAAATCTGATTTATATTCAGAATAGACCCGTTGTATATGATCACATTTTTGTAAACCTTCATTAACTTTAATAGCAAGAAACTAGCATTTTACCAAACTTTCTTTTTAGTCTCACATGCCTAGTTTTGATTAGTCAACAACCCTAACTTGAAGTGTAACAGGTCAACTTTTGAACCTCAGAATGTATAAAGATATGAAATCGATACAAAATTTTATTCAATGTGTTTATGTAATTCTCCAAGTGGCACGTTTTAAACCTCCTAAAAGGACTTATAGCAAAAATGACATACCTTTGTTGAATTCTGCTTATTCTAGAGAGCGACCTTGTAGAGAGTTCCCTCAACACAATACTGATGAAATGATCTGAAACCTGCTATAACGCCTACTAAAGACCAGAATCCTAAATCCAAAATTTTTACCGTGATTGAATTTGGATCTCATATGAAGAAGTTATGACATTTTATCCTAAACACATGATTTTGACTAGTTTCAGATCCTGGGCTAAAACCCTATTTTCCAGAGAGTGTAACTCCCAAAATACAACGACCCACAAGCTGAATTTTTAACCACAGATATGTTTGACATGTTTTCACTTGAATAGAAATTTTTGTGGATCTGAATCATTATAAAAAAAGTTACAGCTTGAAAATGGTGAGATGACCAAAATAACATACCTTAGAAAGCACCATCAAAAGAATTCTATCCTTCCTGTATTTCCTCTGACCTTCTTTTCATTCAATTCTCTCTCGTAATTTCGTCTTTATATATCATTTTGTAAACCCCATACTAACCTTCTCGTGATATTCAATATGTTAAAGTTTTATTCAAATGAGAGAGACTTGCCTCCTTCTTATTTATACTCCAAGTAGCTTCCTTTAAAAACATATTCTAGGTCACTGGTTCCACTTTCCTTTATTTTAGGGTTTTCATCCACTTCTAATTTCACCATTAAAAATTATTATTGAAATAATTTATTTTGTATTCACTTTTATCATAATACACCTATCACTTCACTTTATTATTTACTCAAAAATCTCTTAAACCACTTTTGATTACTTTGACCTTTGGGGCTTCTAGATGACATATGAGGGTCCTCCAACTTCTCGTAGAAGGCCATAAATCTCAAACCACTGTGAGGGAGTTATGTGTGATCGCCCCTCATACCACCCTAAATGGCATGACATGTACCATCCATATAGAATAGTATTATCTGAAAATATATCATAACTCATACCATTACCCATCAAACAAACTTGGGTCCATTACCCAAACCCTGGGTCTCCACCTCTCATGGCCATAACTCCTCTAACCGTGAGGAATTATGTGACGCTCCACATACCACCTGAATGAAATGACAAGAACTATACATAGTGTGATACTTTTCCCACAAATCTAATTTCCTTCATCTCATTATTCCATAATTAAGCATGGGTTCTCTTACTCCACAAAGGCCTTTCAATGGAGGGCTTTCACCATAAGGGGACCACTTGGAGTTCATCCATATTTACTTCTTTATCAACCATGACAAAACAATGAGTCATATTACATCAAACACTATTAATCCATTACCCAAAAATTTGTGCTACTTGACTCCTTTCAAGGGTTGGTATCAATGACAACCAACCTTAATTCAACATCTACTACACCATTGTCAATAGGGGACGTAGAATATGAGCCTACCCAACTATGCAGATTAGCGTACTCCAATCAAGGGTCACCTTCTATGTCCGTGAAGAAAAAGAGTAGGCCATGAGGTCCCTAATCAAGTAAAAGGGGAAGCCATAGAGCAACGCCATAAGCAGTAAATAAGAAAAATATGAACCTGTGCTAAGTCATAGAGGATAGAGCAATATATCTAGAAGGGAGAAAGAACAGCTTGCTTACAAAGCATATGTAACTAAAGAAGGTCACCTATAAACTTCGGCCATAACAGCCCTCAATAATGGAAGAAGACAATAATGGAGACAATTAGGGAAACTCACGAATCCTATCCAAGAGTCTAAGCATGAATAGTAGAACTAGAACTAAAAGTCGTGCCAAGCACTCCGCAAGAAGTGCTTGGTGATAAGAGAGAAGAAACTTCTGGGAGTGTAGTATAAAGAATCAAGGCATCGGCCTTGGAATGCAAGAAACTCAAGAGGGGTCAGCAGACCTATGAGCTTCTGCGAGGACTCGAACCAAGGGCATTGAGCCAACCTAGGAGGCAAAGTTAATAGTAGCAGCAACAGCAAGCAATGTACTGAAGCTACTATCAATAGCTCTAGAGGGATGAAGGTCATAGGGAAACAACGCTAGTTGTTCAACAAATGTCCATACCATCTAGAGTGCCGGAGGTGACTCAGAGGCTCCATCTAGTGTAGGATGAAGCTTGCACATTTTTTGAGGAGGTTGGCGACAAGGCATAATAACCAGAACAAGTAATCACGATGGTAGAACAACGCTTAGAATACTCCAGTGACCAAAATTTCTCTTCAAGAGTTCCATTGAGCAGGAGGCTCAGCAGCGAAGGTCGAGATTGAGCCAAGATCGAACAGAGTTACCCGTGACCGTATAACCAGATACCGCGAGTGTCAGTTCTGCACTTAACGCTTTAGAAACGCTTGGTCATGCTTGAGCGCTAAAGAAGTGAAGACCGGATATCACCCCCTTTTGTGGTTTTTTTTGGATTAGGGTTTATGTACCGTATTGGGATGTCGTCCCATGGGTCTCACGGCTTAGGCTCCTTTGTAATGTATAAATAGACATCTAGGCGATGTAAGAAACAAACTAGATCTAGGAGAGAAGTGGTGATAAGTTTTATATTGTGTTGAGTGCAAGTGGTTAGTTGGATATATGTGGTTGAGTTAGCTTTTTGCATATTGTGTATTGAGAACTTGCAGAGTTGAGTGCAAGTGATTGTAAAAAGAATTTGTGCTTGTACCTGGCTTGGGGAAGGAGGATTTAGCGAAGTGCGCACAGATCTCAGGTCCTATGCAGAGTTGGTTTTGAGGTTTTGTGCATGTAAGAAGATTGACAAAAGATAATAAATAAGATTGAAGAGCTGCGGACTTAGCCCCATACCGGGTGAACCACGACATCCCTTTGTTATGGCTTTTCAGTACTGGATGATTTATGCTTAGTGTTTCATCTTATGTTAGATGCATCTGATAAGTAGCTTAGTGATTAGTAATGTAACAAATGCCAGATTTGGATCTATTTCATGTGCTGGGCGTTTGGATGTGTTGGATCTTGTTGAATAATGCATTGTTATGTAATTGTATTTTAATTCGGGATGTGAATAAGGGTTAAATGCTAAATTGAATGTTAATCGCTAAGTGCTTTGTTAAGTATCAACGCATCTATGTCCCAAATTTAGGTTGCAAACACTTTGATTCCCCGCGAACCCCTCACCACCTCGTGAGACTTCATCGGCTTCACAAAGTGCTACCGAAAGGGTCGGTAGTTAGGGTTTTGCTTGTGCATTGTTGAAGCGCTGGAACCCCGGTCTACCCCCGTACAACAATGACCTCCTTTTCAAATCTTACAAAGGAACTTGGGCCACGCTTCTATAATGCATAGGATTCCCCTGATCGTATGCCCCCCAACATTACTTGTAGTGGATGGTGACATGCTCTATCATGACTTGCGAGGCTAGTATGGATTTTCAGCCATGACCTGTGGAGGTTGGTGATGTATGTGCAATGTGACTAGATTTGTGCCCCCAACATGACTTGCAACAATTGGTTGTTGGTCTTCGACATGACTTTCATAGGTTGTCAACCAATCTCCAACAACATGACTAGCAAATTTTGGTGATATAATGCTAGTGTGAATTGCAGTGAATGGACTGGCGACAGTTGGTTGTGGCATTTGAGACCAAGGTTCTGAAAGAGTGATTTTGAGAAATTGTAGGCTAAGAAGGGTTATGCGCTACACCATGGCCCTTCCTAGTAGGAAAGCATCCTCCTCCAAAATGATTCATAAAATGTTGTAATGGAACCATCACCGAGGGAAGCCGCTTTCAAAGAGAAAGTGACATGAAAAGGGTTACTCAATTGAGGATATATGTTTCCACCAAAAGAAAGAAATTCATGAAGGGAGTTTCCCATACAATAATAATGAATCCCTGATCAAACACCGTGAGGAGAAAGACAAAGGTTTGCCATGGATAAGTTTCAGAGGAACCCACATAGTGGAAGAATGATAGATGGATCTAGATGTAACAAGTAGAATGACCTCCCATTTGAGAAATTTCTCTTGGATAAGTGAAGCTAGGATTGGATCCATAGGAGGGAATATTCCAACCTCCTACCGTAAAGAGTTATTGGATGGATAATGACCCTACCAAATGATATGGAGAAAGGAGGCATCATGCCTCCAGAACAAAAACTAGGATTCACATAAGGTGACGACCTAGAGGATGGAAAGTGTGCTAAGACATGTCTACCATGAGAAAATTATTAGAGGCCCAAGGTATTGGCCGAGTATCATGATTCAACGTACCAATCATAAATACAAAAGGATTCATACCCATGGAATGATAAAAGAATTCTTCATGGGTTGGGTAGTGTTAACTGAGGGAGTCATGGGGGCCCCACTAACCATAGAAATGAAACTCACGACGCAATACAAATCCTAATGCCAACTAATAATCGAGCATACCAAAGTGAAGCAAAAAGTGAAATATGAACACAAACATGATAAAGTAGTTGAAAGGGACCTCCCTCCCTAAAGTAGGTATACCTCATCAAAAGGCCCGTGACTCCCTTCAAAAGATTAGAGGTATCATAATCAATTATAAGGGCCCTCGTATTAACACAGAACTGGTCGATCCCCCCAGAGAGGTAATCCTCCATAGGCTATGTGTTTTCTCCGGACCCTTATCTAATCCTGTGGTACCTTAATAAATTCCCTCGGGTAAGTAGCCTATGTATGTCCTTATGTCAAGCTAACTAAGCCACCATAATATAAATCCAATGCACAAAATAATAGTTGTAAGTCATTCCCACCGTGATGGGGAAAAGGTAACAAACTCCAAAATATCTAAAGTAATCACCACATAGGTAAAGGTACTAAAACCCCATATATGAATATATCCCAAGAAATATCTCCCACTCTAAGAAGGTATTGAGGGATATCTCCCCAGCCAACTTCTTGTGACCTTGTGCTTAACTCCAAAGTAAGAAGAGCCTCATGATATTACCAATTACACAATGGATTTCAACACTTTAGTTAGACATGTCGAAGTTTAATTTCCTTTGAGTAGTTTACTCACAAAATCCTATTCCAGTTCTCTAAATCTTAGGCTAGTTTGTGCACCCTCGAAAAAAAAAATCGTTTCTAATCACTTTTAAATTTATCAACATTACTTTAGTGGCTTTTTAATTCAAAAGGTGTGGCTGTGAAACTGATGATGTTAAGGACTCAACAATTAAAAATAAAATGAATATGAATATAATGCAAAGTCCTAACTTCAATTCTCAATAAATGATATGTGTTTCAAAAATGCAACTTTCAATTCAATTCCGCGATCAACAAGGATGCAATATTTCTTCACATGTACTAAGATCAATGACAAACCAAAAAGATCAAATTCCAACAATGAAAAAAATGCATGTTTTTGTATTTTCAATAAGACTTAGCAGCCATCAAAACTTACCCAACAAACATCAAACTCAAATCGAACACAAGGATTCATTTACTGACCATTCTAGAGAGAAAACCACGACATATCGATCCCAATGACATGACATGTATGTATGCGATTGTTAGGTAAAAACCTGTGTATATGTATTAGAACACTACTAGGTTAAGGATAAGGTTTAGAAAATCATACTCAAAATGAAAAGAGGCTGTTAAGCAATCAAATGAAAAGAAACCTAAGATAAATGAGAGAAATCAAAGGAGAAAACACTCCAAAACCCAAAAAAGAATATCAATCTAGTGGTTGGTCACCACTATGTTAATGGTAAAAATCACTCATGGAACGCAAACCACAATACCTGAAATGACCGTGATAAATAAACTCTAATCTCAAGTAGCGCTATATAAACAATATGATAACAAGACAAGATAAGGAGCTCACCCTTGTCTAGATCGCTTCATGAAGTCCATTGTTGAGTACTTGAATCAAAGAAATACACCAAGAACTTGTCCTCAACAACCAAGATACACAAGCATTTTGGTGACAGATATAAATTTAGCACATATAATATCATAATCCACCAATACACATAAAAAATATCGCCATGGAATAACAATTCAAATATTTACAAGACATTAATTGGACGAGAAAAGAGTATTTCTATTAAAATGTAGTCAACGGAAGTGAATGAATTACAAAATTATGTGCCGCACGCCTTCTCAAACCTAGAAACTAAATCCCTTCCAGTTGGACCTCAATCCTTCCACTTCAATCCTCCCAATCAAGTCAAGCAGATCATATAAGAGACAATGAGGTTCTCCATCAAATAGGGAAGAGCTTTAAGAACAATGTGTTCAGACTTAAAAGGACAAAGGGATGCAGACTCAATATGAAGTGAATAATTTCTCCTGCAGTAATGGGTGTTTTCTCTCAAAAGCTGAATTCTTCTCCTCTTCTCCACGGCCTCTGTATATGGCTCCATTTATATCCTTTAAATGGAACTCAAGGGATGATTCGTAACATTTCTGGGTGATATGGAAGGTCAAGGATCATGGATCCTGATGTGACATGGAAACCCAACACCATTTTTTTAATTTTGAGTGCAAAACCCTCGACATACGCTGCCAGTAATGGAGAAAACCCTCGGTGTATACATGCATGTTGTATAGTTGTTAGGTGTGTATATGTGGGAAAAAATTCTAATTTTTAGACTCCTTAGGAACCCAAAAGGTGACTTGGCATGCATAGGGAAATGGAAAGGGCCTTTTGATCAATTTTGCATGGCATGAGGAAAATCTTTCTATAACACCCCCTCTCAAAGTTGTCAAGTGTACATTTCAATAGAAAGCCTTGCTAGATGATGGAAGGGAGAAAGATTTAATAAAATAGGGAAAGATACCACCGGGCAATGTGGAATGTATACAATACTTTGAACAATGTAATTATATGTTTATTACTCTTTATTTTACATGAAATTTGCAACATCTAATGTATTTCAAACTTTTCATAGGTTGTTAGACACATCAAAGGCTAGACTAGACAAGCATGGCCAACACAAGCTTGGGCCTAGTGGTTATTCCAATCTGGTGGCATGAATTGCAAGTATAAATAACTCAAATATTATATCCAAATAATAAATTGCATGTAAATTTGTTTTTATTTCACCATAAAGATAAATTGATGATATGCAAAATTGTAGGTCAGCTCTGCCTAGTCTGAGTGGAAACATGGGATGCATTTAGGGTTTGGTCAGCATGGCTTAAGTGATGTTGTTGAATGCAGTAAGTGTTGGGACAACATAGTATTCCAGTGATCCACCACCTTGCGTGTAGGTAAATAAAATCAACAAAGTTGATTTAAGATTGATTACTTGTGCAGCCTATTCATTATTAATTTTGGCCATAAAATATTAAGCCTCTTTGTTTTAAGAAGGAAATCCACAATACAAATAATTCCTAGGATGGAAAATGAATGGCCAATGAAGGTCATGTTGTACAATATGATAATGTAGAGGGTTATCCTGTACAAGATGATCATGCAGAGGGTCATCATGTACAAGATGATCATGCAGAGGGTCATCATGTACAAGATGATCATGCAGAGGGTCATCCTGTACAAGATGATCAAGCAACTAGAAAAGGAGATGAAGTACATGATGTGGCCCCGCCAGGTAAAGCACACCCACTCTAATATTTTTTATTAATGAAATACTTGTAATGATATAAAAAAAACATATCAATTTAACATTTCTTCATTATTGAAGTAGATCCTGACACCTTACAACAACATATTCCACATCGTGAGTACACAAACCGACAAACAATAAGACAAGCTACAGAGGCAGCCAGAAGAACTGATAAAGAAGTTGTAGAAGATGATCAATTGATTTTTTGAATTTGTGAAAAGAAAAATCCAAAAAGAAGTGATTGTAATAACATTATGACATATTATTTTGATAATATAAACTAATGTCTTGGAATATTTTTTTCCTACTTAATGAATGAAACGAATGCATGAACAAAGCGTGGCACTTAATGAATGAATGTTGAATGTTTTTTTATGATGAAAAACACATATTTGCACATAAATTCATTTATTTTCAAGTACATGCATTGGGTATAGGGAATTGAGAGTGATGTGAGGTGTTATGAGCTTCACCTTCATGTGGAGCTAATCGCTCAATAGAGAAATATTAAACCATTCTCAAAATAAAGAGAAGCTCAATAAGGTAATGCACTTTATTATTATGTATTATATATTCGTGTAAATTTTGAAATGCAAGGTTCATTTTAAATTATTTTATCATAAATTTAACATTTCATGGTTCATTGATTTATATAGGACTTCACACTAGGAATTTCAACTGATCACTAGCCTATCTGGAGAGGCTGCATCAATTGTACAAAAATGTACACAATTAATACTCATGAATCTATCTTTATACTGCTGTTTTATTTATTTACCTTTCATGTGAATTTTAGTGCTTTACTTCATTTATTATAAGTAGTTTATTTCATTCATTCATGACTGTATGCATATTTACCCTAACAAACCTAATTCTAACTTTACCCTACCAACCCCTATCTTACCTTACTCTCACTTTCCAACGCTAACTTGACGTAGCCTATCTTGATCATCTTACATACCCTATCTTTTCTTACCATACCAACTCAACCTAACTCACTTCACCCTTAGTCTAACTAAACCTAAATTAATCATGTACTATATTGTACCCCATGGGCACCATTAATGGTGTGTGCCATTTCATGTCAATATGGAAGTTTACATGGAACCAATATTGTTGGAAAGGTTTTTTGTTTTGAAACCCATTTTAAACCCTTAAATCCCTCTAATGTGCGATTCAAAGAAATAACACTTTGCTTACAAATTAGTGAACCTTTTTTACTTTACATCCTTTAATGATAAAAAGAATTTGGCACCTTGGAGTGGTGAACCATTAATAAAGCAGCACCAAAAGAGTTGTTGGCCCTAATATTTTGTGTTACTTCACAAGGGGCTATGGAATTATCTGCTCAATAAAAATCGATAAGTTGAATACAAAGAAAACTAAATATCTCATGTCACAAGGAGCTATGGAATTATATTCTTAATAAAATTTGATAGGTTGGGTTCAAAGAAAATTAAAGATCTCATGTACATACATTTTAATCTCCACTTTATCTCCATAAGGTAAGAAGAGTATCATTTAGGGCCTTCAAAGGATTTGGTTGTGGATCATAATAATCCTTGGCTCTTGGACACTGCTTTTCCCAATTTTGATTTGGGTGAAGGTTATTCTTCATTTAAAGTAGATGCTTCTTCGGGTTCGACCCCACAAGGAGATTACAATGCACGCACCTAAGAGAAATTGTATATGATGATGTACAACTTGATGATCCATTTTTTAGAGAAATAAATTTCCCTTGTCCTCCCATGTATTAAGCATTCATAACAAGGACACCTTGCCAATGCACAAACAAATTCTCCCTCTTTCCTTAATATATGTTATATATATAATATATATGGTCATATGTTATATAATATATAACATATATAATATATAATATATATACCATATGTTATATATTAGTAGAACATATATAATATATGTTTTTCCATAAAAAAAAACATAAATTTTATTAAAGAGTATAAAATCTACATTCTGAAGAATGCATGAGAAAACATGCATTTAGTTTGGAAAAATATGTTTGCTACCAAGACCTGAAACTCAATTCATAGATAATACGCCTATTCTTTGCTAATATTTATGAACAAAAAAGTCTAGTTATAAAAAATGGAAATCATAAAATCGTGATCATATAAACCGAAACTATATATAAAATTTCCAGCCATTTACCAAGGGGACCCTCCAAAATGTTGATAGCATGTAACCCCGGTCCAATTGATTGTATTTGAACCATAGACAAAAAGAGAAAAACTTAGCATTGATCCCCGGCCTAATCCATTTGTTCTATAAAGGCTTCCAGATAATGTTCAGTTTCTATCATCAAAGAACTCTCTATGATGCGCCCCTATAAGCTGCTACAAGTTCTGTTTAATAAATGTATGTTTCATTGGGCTGATGGCAAGTACAAATAAACAACATAATCTGCATAGAAGCATGCTAGGCTGGCACCAAAAGTCTTTTGGGAAGATGATGCATCTAGCCTCGACAAGATCAAAGTATGTAGTGATGGATCTCATTGAGATTTCTCGATGAATGTCCGGTGCCCGCTGTCCCACCGCTGATCCAAAGAGTAACCGCATGCTCTTTAACGAAAGCAAGGTGAAATGCGAACCCCAAAATATGAAATAGAACCTCAACAAAGACTCCATTTCTGAGTTTCTACACGGGAGATGGAGAAGTCAAGAATCAAAACTCTCCAAGACAAGAGTTCTGAAATGCCAAAATGCTAAACCTGCAAAACAGAATAATTTTACTTACCAAAGCACCGGATACCGCGATTCGGATATCTGAGATGAGGTGTCGAAGACTCTCAACATCGAGTCTTGAAGGCGTCGAAACGCCAACTCAAAACCCAAAACAAGCTTATGACACCCGGGCGCATCGGATAATCGGGATTTCGGAATAACGGAGATCGATGTCACGTAATCTTGTCATCGAGTCCCAAAACACGTGAAATGGAAACGGATCTAATCTTAGCTGACCGGGGAAAAGGATTTGGGTCGTCAGACCAAAGAGAGGGTGAATGTGGGACAAACCACGCAGTAAGGACACATGGTACAATCAGTTAATGACAAGTGGCAAGCTAATTCAACATCTTAGGTACATGTAAGTCACGAATCAAAGCAATGCGGAAGCTATTCACACGGTCAATCCATTTGTGACGTCAGTAGGTTTACATCACATAGGGATTTCGGTTACCGGGAGTTGGATGAATCAAGAGTGAAGACTCTTCATCTCGGGAGTCCCGAAATTGTGAAACCATGACGTGAAATGTCGATTCGTCGAAAAGAAAAAATGCCAAAATCTCGTCAACCATCCATCTAAGTGGGTTATGTGAACCATCCGACATCACCAAGGGTTGTGGACCGCTGACTAGCATAAAAGGCATGTGGAAGTGTCAAATCAATGACAAGATCCGGACCATTGGGTCCATAGGACACGCGGCAAAGATCGTCATTTTGATGACTAGAGAGTCAAAGGAACGAGGTTCCCTAACCTCTCAAATTGGCGACATGTGAAATCGCCAAACATTCTCAACTGTCAATTCAAGGTTTGATCTCGACCGTTGATCCATTTTTTGTATCGTAATACCGGAAATGGAGGGGTCAAGGCTTGATACTTTTTCATCATAAGAATGTCGAAATCAATGTATATGTGAAATCGCGAAGAGATATGGACTGTTGAATCATCTGGAATGTGAACCATTGATCCGACTCCATTGCAGAGTTTCAGATAATCGAACTTGAGCTTTCAAGAACGCCAAGTCCCGGTAAATGCTAAATTCGCGATAGGAGCAAGTTTCGCAACCAGGGCCGTTGGTCACCGCCTGTGGTCTTGTGGGGGAAGGAGCTAGTACAAGAAAGCTCCTTTTTGGAGTTTCGGAGATCGACGAGTGTAAAAATATATACCTCTGGATCCCAAATACCAAAATGCGAAATGCCAAAATGAATGCGAGATCCCATGGAATCAATCCAATCGTGCAGGTGAATTTGGGCATGATCAGAGGGGCTAATATTGCCCCTCGTGACATAACCGCTAGAAACCACTAATGTTTCTCGCTAGAGGACTCAAGACACCTCACAGATTGACAGAGAAGGTGAAGAGTCTCTTTGGGATCTCGCCAAAGTAGAACAAAGACCTGCTCCATGGAGGTGATTGACAAGTGGATGAGCATTGGAGTTTGTAACTGCAACAGAGTAGTTGTGATCAACTGTAACAGAAGATGAATAAATCTCAACCGATGGTGAGGTGAAGGATTTTGATTATGACACCCAAAGGATGATGGACAGATGGTATGAACAAACAGAGAAGTCAAGAGTTTCCATGATGAATAGGTAGAGCACTCGACATGCAGAGAATGCATAACGATGAGATAGAGAACATGCACAAGATGCACAGGAATATAAGAATGCGTGTCAAAGAAGAGAGTGGTTGCTGTTGTTGTTAAGAGTGAATGCATGAAGAAGGAGGTGCAAAGGCAACAATTGAAATGCACATAGGACAAAAGGTGCATTGAAAGGGGATGGTGCATAAAGCACAAGAGGTAGAAGAACATAAAGGTGTAATGGATGTGTGCAGGAAGACAACAAGGAAGACTGAACAGCGAAATATTGTAGAATAGCGGATGAGATTGCAGTTGAACACCTAATCACCGCATAAGTCTTAATTCATATTCATAATCTATGGTGGAAGTGGAGGTGCTAGGGAGGATTGGTCCCCGTGAGGTTCAAGTGGGTGCTTGAACACGTAGTTGTAGCTTCCTCTAGTTGGTGCTAGAGAAACCGTGGAGTTGGTGCTTCCTTCTATTTGGTGCTTGAGAAACACAGAGATATATATATTTCCCGAGGAAACCCTTACATGGTAAAAACCTCTTTTTCATTATGAGTTGGTGCTCATGTATGATAATGTAAATAATGTAAATATTACTTATCATATAAAGAAGAAGAGGTTTTTAACTCAGATGGGTTTCCTCGAAAATCATTCTGCGGTATCTCATGTGCGGGATCGATGGTCAATATGCTATTGTTTACTTCCTTGCATTATTGGGATTGTCATTGAGTTCTTTGTGAAGAATTAAAAATAAGTATAATTGTTCAAGCTCTCAAGAAACAATTGATTCACCCCCCTCTGAGTATTCGAACAATTGGTATCAAAGTTGGGCCCTTTTTATCTCAAGGTAGATCCGAGATTTTAAACATGTCAAGCCATGAAGGAAATTCAACCAATAAGGCCCCTCCTGCTCAATGGAACAAACATTGCCTTCCTGAAAGTTAGAATGATAACCTACATAATGGCTTTTGGGTGTAGATGTTTGAGATGTGGTAGATATTGGTTATGTAAAGCCATTGTACTAGATAATAAGGATGTCAAGAATTTAGCTTCAATGTGCTAAGGCTATGAATGCTATCTTGAGGGTTTGTGGTGAAGCATAATTCAAAAGTTATGCATCTAGGGAACTGCAAAGAAAATGTGGGACAAACTCATTAGCCGCTATGAGGGTAATGAGAAGGTAAGGATGCCAAGATTCAAACCCACATATTGCAATGGAATAAAACATATAGATGAAAGAAGATGAAATCATGGAAAAATACCTCTTCTAAGAGTAGAAGAAATGGTAACTCCAATGAAGGCACTTAAGAAACAAGTTGAGGAGCCTTCTTTTGTTCAGAAAATATTGAGATCTCTCCCCAACAGGGTTTAATCCGTCTCTCAGAAGAACTACATGATCTAAAAACTGAGTTTGATCAACTCTAGGAACATTGACCTGCATATGAAATGAGAATAGTTAAAGATAAACCCACCTCTAGAGAAGCATCATTTAAGGTAGACAAGATGAGGATCGGTGAATAATGAAATTGAAGCAAAATTTGTGAAGAGACCAAAGAAGGAATCAGGAAAATACAAACGTAAACTTCCTTTCAAATGCCTAACCGGTGGTAGGATAGGTCATTTTGCAAATAAATGTCCCCACAAAGGAAAGGATCGACTTGTGATGATGAGGAGAAGTACAAACACACAAATTTACGAAGGGAATAACTTTAAGAAGAAAAGTCTTTGTGTAAATAATTATGATGATCCCTCAGATGATGAAGACAATGATTCATCCATTGAAGATAAACTAAATGACTTCATACCATGGCTAAAGAGGACTATGATAATAACACATTGTGATATTAATGAAGAAGAAGTTGTGGTTGACATGGAAGGAGAACCGACGCGTAATCGAAGAGATTGACAGATCAAGAATCAAGAACAGAAAGCAAGACAATTGTCGATACAGCTCGAGAAATACAGTAAAGAACCGGATAAAGACTTTGTCCTACTAAAAGTAGAATTGAAGAAGAGGCAAAGAAAAATCAAAGACATTCTGAAACAATGCCATCGAAAAATAAGGCAAGATGTGAAGCATTAGAACAAGAAGTAGTGAAAACTAGGAAAGAGATGGAGAAATTCTGCCCAGGCCAATCAAAATCATTAAGTATCAAAGCCTAGAAGGATTAGCCACCATTCCTCAATCAAGAAAGGAATCCAAAGATGAAAAACCTGGTTTGGGTTATGAACAGGGATCAATTAGTGGTCAACCAAGAAACAAAAAACCCATCAAGTTTGTCAAAAAGTACAACCAATGAAAACAACAAACCTCCATAAACAAAGGAAGACTCCATCACCTCCCAGATCTAGTAAAGAAAAGGTGCCGTGGATTGAATTCCAGAGAACAAAGAACAATACCCCCTACCGAAAAGACGCCATCGAAGGAAGAAATCGATTTTCAAAGAAGACACAACCACTTTCTAGGTACAAAGAATTTTTCTATGGTTATTGTTTCTACTGCTCTAATTTTGGTCACAAAGCCATAAATTTGGTTCCTAAGACTTAGACATGAGCAATTCAGATTTCAAGGAATAAATATCTCCCACAACAAGATTGATACAACCAAATAACAGACCTTCTGCCACTGCATCAAGCAGATTTCCAAATTAAGTCTAGGAACATGCAACCAAGGAGGTCAAAAAAATAATCAACAGTCGATAAGTAGACAACTGCTAACAATAAGTTTGACTCATTGAATAATGATTGAATGCTACATCCGCCATAACTATGGACATAAATATATTGACTCCGTCGCTTAAGGAACTATGAACCGGATTCAAAATCCCTCAAATAAAATGTCAAGTTTTGAAGAAGAAGGAAAGTGACAAGTGTGGATTAGTATTGTCCACTCAAGAAAAACTAACCCTTGGTATATATAGACAAGGATGTTCCAAACATATGAAGGTGAGACAAGCAAGTTTATATCCCCGAAAGGAAGGCAAATCAGAAACGAATCCCTTTGGAAATGATGCTCCGTGTAAAATAGGAAAAGGGATGGTGAGCTTAAGTAATGAAAAAGGAAAAGCCCAGATGTTCTACTTATGGATGGGATAAAACATAACCTACTAAGTGTAAGTCAAATGTATGAAAAGGATGTGAAGTGTAGTGTTCACATCCAAGGACCTGTAAGATAAAGTCCAGGAACTCGTGGATGTTGTGGCCAAAGGCATATATCAAAATAATGTATATGTGCTGAAAGAAAATAGAGAAGAATGTCATTTAACCAAACATGATGAAAGTTATTGTGGTAGGATACTTGGACATCTAAACTTGACCACTTAATCAAACCAAAACTTCGAGGTAGTAAAAGATCCATGAGAATATCAAAGCCCCAAGATTCAACGTGTAAACCCCGCCAAGCAGGAAAGCCAACAGGACACAGCTTTAAGTCCAAGAGATTTGCATCAACAAAGAAGCCACTCACAACTAGTTCATAATAATTTATGTGGACCATCAAGAAAGGAAGGCACGTGGAAAGAAAACTACTATGTCGATTATTGATGATTACTCCAGACTTATTTGGGTTGCTTTTCTCAAAGAAAATATGAAGCATTTGAGAAGTTTAAAATATTTAAGGCTTCAAATGAGACTCAAACAGGAAAAGTAGGTTAAAGGCAATAAGATCAAACAAGGTGAGAGCTTATGTCAAGTGACTTCAAGAAATCTCCGCGGACAAACATGGGATCAAGAGAGAATACACAATCCCAAGAAATCCACAACAAAATGGAGTAGTTGAGAGGCAAAACATAACAAGGTGAAATGGCCAGGTCATCGATGAATGAGAAGAACATTGGTCAAACCTAATGGTAGAAGAAATACACACATCACCATGTTCTTAACAAAGCCCACCTCGACCACAAAGTGACAATACACCTTATGAACTATGGTTTGGGAGACCTTCAATTAAACACTTCAAAGTCTTTGGGAGTAAATGCTACATAAAGAATAATGATGAGAACCTTTGGAAAATATGATGATAGGGATGATGAAGGTATCTCTTGGGGTATGCTACAAACAAGAAGGATACAGATGCTATAATAAGAGGTCGCATAAAATGGTTGATTGTATTGATGTAAAATTGATGAAGGAATCCCAAACAAGAGAGATGTACGAATGAGTATTCTACAAAAAGACACAAAGCAGTTGAAGATGAATGTGTCCAAGAATCGAAAACAAAGACTCAATTATTTGAAGACACAGACACTTAGACAGACTCAAATCATCAAATAACTTGAATTCCTCCTCCGTAATCATTCAAAAGAATCATCCCGCAGATCGATAATTTGAGAAAAGACAAAGGTGTACAAAATCCAGGAGAAAGCTAATCAAAACCATCAACACCATATAGCTTTCATATCCATGTCGGAACCCAAAAATTTCAATGAAGCTAGTAAAGATGAACACCTGGTTAAAGCAATGAATGATGAACTTGATTCCATTGAGAAAACAATACATGGGAGATGGTTCACAGACCGGGAAGGTAAAAATGTCATCATTCAAATGGATCTTAAGAATAAATTGAATGAGCAAGACAAGTTGAAAGTTAGGAACAAAGCAAGGCTATTTGTTAAAGGATATGTCAGATAGAAGGACTAGATTATGATGAAAAATTTGTGCCCGTAGAAAAGATTAGAAGCTATCAATGTTTCTGCCTATGCTTGTCATAAAAAGGTTTAAATTCCATCAAATGGATGTCGTTATCTTTCTAAATGGAGATTTAAGGAAGAAGTTTATATGGAACAACCGGAAGGTTTCAAACTGTCTAATAATATTGAATTAGTATGTAAGATGAAGAAATATTTATATAAGGTTAAAACAAGCCCCTCGAAAGCTTGGTATCACTGACTAGATACATATCTCAAAGAGAAAGGGTTCAAGAGAGGAACATCGAACAAATTAACTGTATATATATTAAAATTGAGGATAATGATTTTCTCATCATATTGGTCTATGTAGATGACATCATCTTCTGATGTAATAAGGATCCATTGGTACAATGGTTTTCTCTCGCCATGGAGTCTCGAAGGCTTGAAATGGCTATGATAGGGAGAACTATCATTTTCTTGGTCCGCAAATCAATCAAGATCGATGGATGTTCATTTCTCAATAAAAAATATCTAAGAGAAACAAGTTGTGCAAGGTTTCAAATGGAAGATTCTTAAACTATGGGTACACCTATGGTTACCGGATATAAATTGGCAAGGATGATGACTCACCCGGGATGTTGATCAAAGCTCATGTAGATCAATGATTATACCGTTGTACATCACAACATCTCACCCGACATAATGCATGCTATTGGAACGGTAGGAAGATATCAAAGCCACTAATCTCCAAATAGAGTCATTTTCTAGCTGCTAAAAGGATATTCAAGTATTTAAAATAAACAATGACTTATGGTCTATGGTATCCCATAAATCGTAATTTTCAGTTAACTTTATTCAGATGCAGATTGGAAAATTGTGTTGATGAGAGAAAAAGCACCGAGGAGCATTCCTAAGTGACTCCTTTTTAGTAGCATGGATTAGTGCTAAGGTTCCATTTCTTTATCAACCATAGAGGTAGAGTACATTGTTTCTACTACTTGTTGTACTCAGTTATTATGGATGATTCGACACTTGCGCACTTGGAGGTAAAATATACCGCATCGATCCTCCCAATTCATTGTGATAACACTAGTGCCATCAGTGTGTCTAAAAATCCTGTATTCCACTCCAAGACCAAGCATATTCCCATAAAATATCATTTTCTGAGAGAGCAGGTCACCAATCAGATTGTTCAGGTCCATTACATTCCCACTACATAACAAATTGCAGACATCTTTACTAAACCCCTAGCCAAGACACCATTTGAATATCTCAGATAGAAGTTGGGTGTCATCCCGTCTCACATCTAAGAGAGTACATCCTGTTAGGGGGAGTCCTATATTGGTTTCATATCTAATACCTCCTAAAATTAATGCAACAACTTAGGGGGAGCGTGTTTTCTTTGAAATTGATGTCAAAGGGGGAGAAAAGAAAAGGGGTGCCTTTGTTGCCATCAATGCCAAAGGGGGAGATTGTTGGCATGTTTTATAGACAATGTATGCTTGTCATTGATGGAAAGTACAACAACGATGATGACTTGAGTACAGGAAGGATGTGTCAGGCGGGCACCAGAAGTATTTTGGGAAGACGATGCAGAGCTAGCTCGACAAGATCAAAGTATGCAGTGATGGATCTCATTGAGATTTCCTGATGAATGTTAGATCTGAGCCCGTGGTCTGAACAGGATTGGATCCAGGAAAATTTTCACGCTCTTTAATGAGCAAGGTGAAATGTGCAACCCCAAAAAATCCGAAACAAGCACCTCAACAAAGACTCCATTTCGGAGTTTCGGTTACCAGGAGATGGAGAAGTCAAGAGTCAAAACTTTCCAACACAGGAGTCCTGAAATGCCTAAATGCGAAATCCAAAAAACCTGAAACAGACGCATTACTCGAAGTACTGGATACCAGGATTTTGGATACCGAGAGATGAAGAAGTCAAAGACTCTCAACATCAGGAGTCCCAAAGTGCCAAAATGTGAAATCCCGAAAAACCCAAAACAGGTGCATCACTTGAAGTAATGGATACCGGGAGATAGAGATGTCACAGACTCTCGTCATCAGGAGTCCCGAAAATGTGAAATGTGAAATGGTGAAATGATCTAAGCCGTTGGATCAGGGTGTGATCTGGGTCATCTAATCCAGGAGGTGAATGTGACAAACCACATCAGCAAACCACGTCAGCTAAGGACACGTGGCACAATCAGGCAATGACAAGTGTCAAGTTGATTCAACATCTTAGGAACATGTAAGTCACGAATCAGAGTGCCATGTGGAAGCTATTTAACACATGTAAATCCACGTGTGATGTCATCAGGTTTACATAACATTGGGATTTCAGTTACCGGGAGTTGGAGGAATCAAGAGTGAAGACTCTTCATCTCAGGAGTCTCGAAATCGCGAAACCTGAAGACGCGAAATGTCGATTCGCCGAAAATAAAAATGCCGAAATCCTGTCAACCGTCCATCTCAGTGGGTTATGTGAGCTGTCCGATCACGAAGGGTTGTGGACCGTTGACTGGCATAAAGAAGGCCTGTGAAGTGCCGAAATCCCGACAAGATCGGGACCATTGGGTCCATAGGACACGTGGTGAAATATCGTCATTTCGCTGACTGAAGAGTCAAAGGAACGGGGTTCCCTAACCTCTTGAATTCGTGATATGCGAAATCACAAAACATTCTTTGTCGTCAATTCAAGGTTTGCTCTGGACTGTTGATCCAATTTTTTTTTGTATCGAATACCGAGAAATGGAGGGGTCAAGGCTCGATACTTTTTCATCATTAGAATGTCGAAATCGCGATATACGAAATCGCGAAGAGATCTGGACCGTCGAATCGTCAGGAATGTGAACCATTGATCTGATTCCATTTCGGAGTTTCGGATACCGGAACTTGGAGGTGTCAAGAACACTTCACCATAGGATCGTCGAAGTCCGGAAATGTGAAATTGCGATATGCAGTTTCGAACTAGACGTTGGTCACCACCTTTGGTCACGTGAAGGAAGGAGCTAGTACAAGCAAGCTCCTTTTCGAAGTTTCGGGGATCAGTACATAGAGTGTAACAAATATATACCCCGGGGATCCCGAAATACCAAAATGTGAAATGCCGAAATGAACGCAAGATTTAGAGGATCCAATCCGACGGTGTAGGTGAATTTGGGCACGATCGGAGGGCTAATATTGATCCTCACAGTATAACTGTTAGAAACCACTGATGGTTTCTGCTAGAGGAATCGAAGACACTTCGACGTGATTGATAGAGAAGGTGAAGAGTCTCTAGGGATCTGCCAGTAGAACAAATACTGTTCGTGGAGGCAATTGATATTGGATGAGCGTTGGAGCCTGTAACTGCAACATAATAGTTGAGCTTGACTATAACAAAAGATGAAGAATCTCAACTGATGGTGAGGCAAAGGATTTTGTTTATGACACCCAGTGATGATGGACAGATGGCATGAACAAACAGAGAAGATGAAGAGTTGCCATGATGAGCAGGTAGAGCACTGGACATGCAGAGAAGGCAGAACGATGAGATAGAGAACATGCACAAGATGCACAGGGAATATAAGAATGTGAAACAAAGAAGAGAGTGGTTGTTGTTGCTGTTAAGAGTGATGCATGTGTGAAGAAGGAGGTGCAGTGCAGCAGCTGAAATGGACAAAAGACAAAAGGTACATTGAAATGGGAATGGTGCAAAAAGCACAAGAGGTAGAAGAACATAAAAGTGTAATGGATGCGTGCAGGAAGACAGTGAGGAAGACTGAGCAACGAAATCTTGCAAAACAATGATGAGACTAGTAAGTTTTCGTTGAACACTATATCACTGTAATAAGTTCGAGTAATTCATATTCATAATCTAGGGTGGAAGGGAGGTGCTAGGGAGGACTGGTATCCTCAGAGGTTCAAGTGGGTGCTTGAACACAGGGAGTTGTAGCTTCCTTCTAGTTGGTGCTAGAGAAACCAAGGAGTTGGTGCTTCCTTCTAGTTGGTGATAGAGAAAATAGAGAGTTGGTGCTCTCAGCAAGTAGCAGCTTGCAAAACAGAGGTTGCAACCTTGTTATGAGTTGGTGTTCATATGTATGATAATGTAAAGAATGTAAATATTACTTATCATATAAAGAAGAAGAGGTTTTTACCCTGTATGGGTTACCTCAAGAAAATCTGTCTCTGTATATCTCATATGTGTGACTGATGTTGAATATGTTATTGCTTATTTCCCTGCATCATTGTGATTTTCATTGAGTTCTTTGTAAAGAATTAAAAATAAGTATGATTGTTCAAGCTCGGTAAACAACTGATTCACCCCCCCCCTCTCAGTTGTCCAACACTTTCCTGAGAACCATAAGAGTTCCCTCTTTAGATAAGGTGTCTATTGTGGCGTTCCTTTCCTTGTAGACATGTTTGAATGACATATTTGTAAACATATTTGTAAGTAAAAAGAATTTTTCAAGGATAGAAGTAATATTTATGTTATGACACATTTGATTTTTACTCAACTAGTTGATGACCACCATTGAACCTCCAAAGATATGAAGGTTTAAGATCCCTTTCTCCCCAACAAAAGTGAGAAAGAGATTTAAGGCCATAAGTTCTAAATAATTATTTGTTCCTCGTCCCAAACCCCACTTTAACTTATATAAATGATATGGGGAGAGATGGAGACCCCCTCCACCACAATGATCTTCATTGTCTTGGGAAGAACCATCAAAGAAATCCCAAGGTCTTGTGATATTTGTCTATTCCTCCACTACCTTCTTGGAGGGGGGCATATTTCTCTTGTGGAAAATGTGCAACGATAGATAGGATTTGGCTGAAATTATATCAGGAAGCGAGGCCTTTTTCTTGAAGATAGAAATGTTTCAAGAAAGCCATATTCCCCAGTGAATGAGGAGGGGTAGACCCTTGATATTTTTATTTCTATGGTCTTGTACCCAAGTCTTCTAGGCCTCTTTGATAGAGGGCCCATGCCAGGATCATGTTTGACCCAAAGTATATGAAGCATCTCTCCAAGTTTGGATTGAAAAGGGGCATCCCAAGAATAGGTGTGGAGATGTTTCCTCATCCCCCTTGCAGAGAGATCACCAACCCGACCCTTCCAATCCCCTGAATTTCATTATGTCCCATGTAGGGACCTTTTTCCTTAAGAGGCACCACATGAACAATATTTCCATAAGAGGACATTTGGATTTCCATATCCCCTTCCACCACCAATCGAGGGATTTTTGGATGATATTGGTCATCAGGAAAGAATAACCCTATTTTGGAGAATATACCTCAAAAGCACTGAGTTGCTAAAGTAGTTCATCTTCCTCATATTTGATTCTGATGTGGCTTATCTTGAGAGCCCATATGTAATCATTCCAAGGTACTGTAAAATGATCTTCTAAATTCAGAGCTTGAGCATATTTCCATCCCTGGCTCCAAATAAAAGTTTGTTGTTCATCTACAATATGGTTCAAATGGAAAAAACCTCTCTCATGCAAACTGTCAATTAAATTGTTGGGGAGAATGTGTTGATTGTTTCTTCCCAGCCATGGATCCCTACTAAGTCTAATAGAATTTCCTTTTCCCACCTTCTAGGCCAGCCCTTGAATGATAAAATAAAAATATTTTACCAGATATTTCCACATGATGGAACCATTTTGGTGGATTTTAATCGACCTCCTTATCCAATCCACCACTGAATTTGAACATATATATTTTTGTATTACTACCTTTGACCATAAATTGTTGGAGGATATCAGTCTCCACCCAGTCTTGGAAGAAAGTGTGGTGGAGAAAGTGTGGATCTTCTTTAGTCCCCATCCCACAAAGAACTTTGGGAGGGCTAGAGAATCCCATTTGATCCATGGCATCACACAAATATCCTTATGGCCACCCCAAAGAAATTTGAAACATGATTTCCTTATTTTTTCCAGAGTACCTTTTGGAATCCATACCATGGATAGCCAGTAGAATGGAATAGCCTCTAGGAAATATTTTACAAGGATCATCCTACCAGCTCTGGATAACCACCTGAAGCTCCATGATTTTATCATTTTTTCGAGCTTTGCTAAAAGCCAGTTCCAATCCGATTTTGTGTATAAATTTGGCTTTAGGCAAAATCCCAAGTATTTTATTCCTTCGCAAGAGGATTTTCCACAAACGGAAAAAGGCCATTGTAAAAAAGAAGTTCTTATGGGTCCATTAGATGAGTAGTGAGGGTGGTTTTTGAGTTGTTTATTAGCATGCCAGTAGCCCTACTAAAGTGTAAAAGTGTTTAGTAAATATAAACTATAAAATGAAGCAACT
>SNQJ01S0077201.1:0-36418 GCA_010110895.2 Picea sitchensis | reverse complement strand
ACCACTATTCTTCTCCTCTCTCCAACTGGTAATTATAGCTTGCCTCATAAGATAATGAGCAAGTGAGTTGTGTGTTTGAAGTGAGGCACTAGCCTCTTATTTATACAAGGTTGGCATGTGTGAAAGGTCACAATTGGTAGGGATGACCTCTCACTCTAGGTGGGTAAACCCACCTTTAATTTATTATGGGTATTCCATAATAACTGTTGGGGTCGACTTCTTATTCTGCCCTTTATAATTGTCTGATGACCAATCCGCAAAAGGGGATTTGGTCCTTATACAATTACCGACATGATTAATCCACAATGGAGATTAATACAATGACAATAATAATAATAATGACATGATTAATCTGCAATGGGGATTTAATCCAATAATAATAAGAATGCTCTTCGCAGTTACATTATTTTGACACATTCAGTCTAACCACTAGAAGGAAACATATCCATTAGGATATTGAATTCACTGAGGGACTATCTCTAGGGTTACTAGCAAAAGCAACTTCCAAGACACTACTACTAAGGTTACTAGCAGAAGTAGTTGCAGAAACCCTAAATCTCATATCCGACACCTTGTGATGGAGCATCTTTCTTAAGGAGAATATATTCATATGTGCCCTAGTTCAAAGCACATTTTGGCTCTCTCAGAAGACAAAAACGTCAGAGTTGAAGTTTTGGATCAAGGAATGACCAACTACCAGTCAATCGAAGACATGAGTGAAACAATCAGTCTTCTACATTACTCAGCACTCACCGGAATGATTGAAGATGACATGTGGATAATCAATAGTGGATCTTCTAAGGACATGATGGGAGATCAAGCCAGCCTCTCAAACCTAAATGAGAAGAATACATCATACAAGGTAGAGCTCATAGACAAAAGCACTTATCTAGTCGAAGGATTTGGACAAGCCTCAGTCAAGTTGAAATCAGGTAACAATGTTCACTTAAGTAATGTTTTATATGTACCTGGTTTAGAAAACAATCTTGTATACATATCTTTCCTAGAAGACAAGGGAAACATAATAGCTTTCGTGGATGGAAAAGTGTTATTATGGCATAAAGACTCCAACATAGAGAATACTAGGGTTATTGGAAGTCGTGAAGGAAATCTGTATAGACTACTAGAACAAAATGAAGAATCTCTCATACATGATGAAGTCAATCCAAATGAACTTTGGCATAGAAGGTACACTCATATTAATTATCAAGCATTACCTTTTCTCAGAAAGATGGTTGAAGGAATACCAGAATTGTAGTCTACAGATGAAGGAATTTGCAAAGGTTGCACTCCTGGGAAGAATATCAAGAAACCATTTCCAAGCAGCAGCAATAGATCTAAGGAGATTCTAGATCTGATACACTCAGATGTTTGTGGTCTGATGCCAGTTAAATATCTAGGAAGATCCCTATACTATGTAATCTTCATAAATGACTATTCAAAAAAGACTTGGCTATATCTATTGAAGACAAAAGATGAAGTATTTAACAAATTTCAAGAATTCAAAGCAGAGATAGAGAACCTCACAAACAAGAAGATCAAGACCTTAAGAATGGATAATGGAGGAGAATAAACCCCAAAGGAATTTGTTTCATTCTACAAATTTGGATTAGGAGGGAGCTGATTGTTCCTCATAATCCTCAACAAAATGGTGTAGCAGAAAGAAAGAACAGATCTATCAAAGAAATCGTAAAAGCGCTACTAAATGATCAAGGTCTATCCATGTTCTTATGGGGAAAAGTAGCCATGAAAACAATATATGTGCAGAACAGAAATCCTCACTGCATACTGAAGGACATGACTCCAGAAGAAGCTTTCTCGAGTAAGAAACCTAATGTCAAAAATCTAAGAATATTTGGATGTCTTGTTTACCCTTGCATTCCCAAGGATAAAAGGAATAAACTAGAACCCTCGGGAAAGAAGGGGATGTTTGTGGGATACAACAATTCATCCAAGGCTTATAGAATATATATTCCAGAACAACACGAGATCAAAGTCAGCAGAGACGTAACATTCAATGAAAAGATGGCTTTCAAGAAATCCATAGAAGAAACTATAGAAGAAGAAGAGATTGAATAACCTAATGATGAAAGCATAGAAAACAAAAATGAAGAAAAAGAACAACTTGATCATCCTATAGAACCATGTGAAAACATTTATTCAGATATCATACCTAAGACCAAGAAATGACCATATTGGCTTGAAGCTACCTTACAAGATGCAGAAAGACTCAAGGTTCCAGAAGGAACATTCAGAAAGAGTGAGAGGCCTAAAATATTCTCAAGTTATGCAGCATATATGATGAAACTTCTAGATGAAGAACCTACCACATTTGAAGAAGCAATTCAAAAGGGACGATGGAAAGAAGCTATGACAGAAGAACACCAATTCATTATGAAAAATGATGTATGGGAAATTGTACCTAGACCTAAAGAAAAATCAGTGGTAACTTCAAAATGGGTATATAAGATCAAATATGCAGCAGACGGAAGCGTGGACAAATACAAGGCAAGATTCATAGCCAGAGGGTTATCCCAAAAGGAGGAAGAAGATTATGATGAAACCTTTGCTCCGGTTGATAGACATACTTCCATTAGAGCTATCATATCTCTTATTACTTCCATGGGATGGAACTTACATCAGATGGATGTAAAGACATCTTTCCTCAATGGAGAAATTGAAGAAGAAGTATATATTGAACAACCTCAAGGGTTTGAGATACATTCTAGAGACACTCACGTTTACAGATTAAAGAAATCCCTATATGGACTCAAGCAAGCTCCAAGCGCTTGGTATGCTAGAATGGATAGCTATCTAACAAGACTTGGTTTCTCCAAGAGTCATGTAGATCTAAACCTTTACTACAAAGTCGTGGACAATACACATGTAATTCTACTACTATATGTTGATGATCTATTCATAATAGGTGAAGAGTCTCTCATCATCCAATGCAAGAAGGAACTAACTTCTGAATTTGATATGAAAGATCTAGGTCTCATGCATTATTACTTGGGACTAGAAGTATGGAAAAAGTGTGGTGTAGTATTCCTTGGACAAGGAAAGTACGCAATAAAGATCCTTCATAAGTTTGGAATGATGGATTGTAAGTCCATGGACACTCCTATGAATACGGATATAAGAAAAGTGAAAGATATAGATTATGATCCAATAGATCCATCTCTATATCGACAACTAATTGGGTCATTAATGTATTTGGTAAATACTCGACCAGACATTTTCTTTGTTGTGAATACACTAAGCCAGTTCCAGGTGGAACCAAGACATGAGCATTGGATAGTTGCAAAGCATGTATTAAGATATATTTGTGGTACAATAAACTATGGTTTGAGACATACCACATCCAGTGATATATAGCTTCATGGATTCACAGACTCAGATTGGGCAGGAAGTGCATAAGACCAAAAGATCACTTCAAGTATGTGTTTCAGCTTGGGCTTCGCTATGATATCTTGGGGCAGCAGGAAACAGAAGTCTGTCGCACTAAGCACAGCAGAAGCAGAGTATATCGCAGCATGTGAAGCATGCACAGAAGCAATATGGCTAAGGAAGTTAATCTTTGATTTATTTGATCAGATTCCATAATTGACCATAATACATTGTGATAATCAAAGTTGTATAAGATTATCAGAGCATCCTATGTTGAATGAAAGGTCGAAACACATTGAGATCAAATACCACTTTATTCGAGATAAAGTCCAGGAAGGAGAGGTAAAGCTCGAGTATATCCCCACTGATGAGTAGACAACAGACATCCTGACAAAACCTCTATCCAGAATAAAGTTTGAATATTTCCGAGAGAAGATGGGGATCGTGGAAATAAATCCCTTAGCTAAAAGGGAAGAAATGACTCTCTAGGTTGGGAGGGACCACTAAAAATATTATTGAAGACATTTATTTTCAAGACTGAAAAATAGTCCAACTTGGGCAGATTCTTTCCTGTTTAGAAAGTGGATTGAGATTTCTGACGGACAATGATTTCCCATTGTGGTTAACATGGGAAATGGTCCAGATTGTTTATGTATCATCGACAATGACTTCCCATTGTGGTTAACATGGGGAGTGGTCTAGGGCAGTCTCTCTTCTTCATGGTTACTCAAGAAGACTGGCCTGCCTCGCCAGACAACGATTTCTCATTGTGGTTAACATGAGGAATGGTCCATTTTGGAGGTTGATACAGGACAATATTTTCCTCTTGTGGTTAATAGAGGAAATGGTCTGGATAGTCAATCCTTAGGGTGTATTCATTCTCTCCAGATTGCACTTTGTTTAGCGCTGGAGGAATGGCCCAAGGTAGGGAATGGTCCAGGCTCAACAATCAGGGACAGACATTCCTTAGTGAAGATTCATTCTCTCTAGGTTACACTTTGTTTAGTGTCGGAGGAATGGCCTAGGGCAAGGAATGGTCTAGGCTCAGAAATCAGAACAATCATTCTTCCTTGCTTAAGAAGAATAAGCCAGGGAAGATATTCTTTCAGATCTCATAGATGTGAGTGAAAGATTGGCCCAGATGATTCAGTTTATTTTAACAATATTTTTTATGCAAACTGATATCGAATCATTGTTATGGAGACTTCCTATCTCCAGATAGTATAGATATACTATTGTGGTGGATTTGTTCCACTGTTTGTGACTATATGTCACGGTTTGAGTAGTTGCGTACTACCATGGATAAACACAGTTGTGTTTTATCAATTGATATTGTACCAGTTTTCATGGAGATTATTCAGTTGGATAATAATGACGGTGCTCGTGATACTACCAGTTGAATGGTTTGTTTTTGATCAAGACCATTATCAGTTATACCTCCCTAGCTGGGAGGGAGTGTTGATATTATGGTAGCTTCAAGAGTATGAACCTCTATTGTGACCTTTGACAAGATTAGAATGTTCCAGAAGGAAGCAAAGAAATGAAGGAAACCTTAGACAAGATGTCGGTTGAAGATAGGTAATTGATATGAATTAATTAGTACCTAGAGAGAGAAGTTGGCCCAGGCAAGTCTGCCAGGAATTATATAAATACAGGGTGCCAGTCTCTCATTTGACACACTCTCAGAATCACAAAAAGCCAGTTTTTGCGCACTATAGTCTAGTAGTCTTGAGCACAAGTCCTAGGGAAGGTGTTGCGCCAGTTTTGGGTGAGACTATCTAATCAGATTCGTTACTTCTTGCTTGGTGCATTAGCCTTGCTTGGCTATTGGATTGCTACCAGGATTCCTCTCTCTGTCAAGGTCAAGGTGCTCGGAGGGTGGCTTCGGCCTATGGTTGGGTGACAAGGGTATTGTCAATGGTAAAACGAGCACAATCATTCATATTCTAACAATAACCCCCCAAGAGAGGGACGTCTCCTCTAAACAAGGAAGAATGTGGCTATAGGGTGCAACGTCTAGCCTACAAAGGCTCCCAAAGTGATGGTCCTCAACCAATCCCTTGAATCATGTCATTAAACCCCTTTAGGTCTCCTCCAAAGGTGGATGTGTGTCTTCTAAGATGAAATGTTCCTATATTTAATGAGTACATCACCTTGAAAAGGGGGTGGCCCTCCAAAATGGCTCCATAACTCATGTGTGAAGGTGTACCAATCCTCATCAAGTATGCAAGCAAGGACTTGTTATCCCCTAGCCTATGGATAACTAAGGAGATCATGTCTCAAGGCCCACATGTCCTAGACATGGAGTGTTGAGAGCCAGATTACTTGAGAATTGCCCCGGAGGTCCCCTCTTTTCTTCAATGCAACTCAGCTATCAGCAACAACAATATCCATGCCACCAAATTGGTCTTGAAGTAGCAGTAAGTCTTGCTCCATGAGCTAATGAGTATGGGTATCATAGTATGTGTCACTCTGATTATTGAAGTACCCGAATATGTTGCATTGATTTCTCCTTCATTTCATAAACTTTTCTTGGAAATTATTCTCTTTAACTTGTTCATACCTGGAAGGGTGACATGATGCCCTAGTAAGTTAATATCTCTTTAGGATGGGTTGCCACTGGGTGGGTCTATGAAAGGTCATTGTTCATTCCCTTCATAATTACCACTTTCCATCCTTACTCCTCTCTTATTACCCTACCTTTGTTCAGGCATTGGGTTTTCCACACTAGGAAGGATTGTACCTTTCCTTGTGGGAAGAAGGGGATAAAGGCGTAGAGGGTAAAAGTAGCTGACAAAATTTAAAATCCAAAATGAAACCTTTGAGATGTTTCACCCAGGGATTCCCAAGAAAACAGTAAGAGGCTTCTCATTAAGAAAAGGGAACCCTTAAAATAAATAAATTCTTAAGGTATTAGTTGGTGGATGGGATTTATCATCATGAGCCGACCTATTATGGCCATGGGAATGTAGCGGTATGACACTACCATCCATCTAGTCACCAAACCAGGGTAGTGGCTCTTGGTGGCATAGCCAAGAGAAAGGGGGTCTCATCACGAGCCAACCTTCTCATCTCCATCAAATGCTTGTGGGTAACGATGTCACCTCTGGTCACCAAGCTAGGACAGTGTCCCTCAGCTCTTCCCTTGAAGCATAAAAGAAAAAGATAAAAAATCAATAAAACTAAGAATAAAAGGCATTGAACGGGATAGGAAAGAATTGCATCTATGACAAGGTGCAACTCACCTTCTATAAAGGCACCCATGGGTAAGATCTACATTTCCATGTTATCATTGCACCCCATGCCCAAACACTTCCCCCCACACCACCTCACACACACTTACATGACCTAGATTGGTTCTCACCTGGAAAACGCCCCAAGCATAAGGAGGATTAGCCCAATATGACACCCTGAAGCCTTCTCCAAACTTGACTTGTTAAACTGCATAATGTCTTTGAGAATTTGTTTGGGTAAAGGGGGGTTTGATGCACATGTTTGGGTAATTTTATTATCATATGTGATTGACATTGCTATGATCTTTGTGACTTATGAACCCTTGGAGAGCGTACGTGTTGTTGTTGCAAGACTTTGCCTGGTGGACATGTACATGTTGGGGAATGATTATCTCGAAACTCCATGGGGCTAAAAGCCCACAGATGGATGTTGTGACCCTAACCAGGGGCAGGGAGACATCATAGGCTTGCACCAGAAAGAAAGAAGGATGTTACCCTTAGAGACACTCTAGTAGACCTAGAACCAGGGGGATCTTTCTCTTCCACTTGGATGTTGACCTTAGAGAGCCCCTGACATCATCATTATGACCCTGGACTTCATCCAAAGTTAGGGTTTTCATTTATGAGGGAAGTTGTGTGTTGGTTGGCACTTGTGGCATCATCCAGGGCCTTTGGAAGACAAACATTTTACATATGGGGCCCAATGTTCCACACTAGTGTCTCAACATCACCCTAGAAGGGCACGACATCACCCTTGGAGCTGATTTTAGGGTTTAATTACCTTCATTTATGTAAAAACTAGATTTTTGATGTAATTTGGCCAGATCAACCTTTTTATGACCTAATTTTAATTAAAGGTCATTGATATTGTATAAATAGAGAGAAATTTCTCTTATTTTTTTATCATCACTCATCACACAAGTAGTGTGGTCTAAAATTCGGCCCTCTTTAAGGGTTATTGGCTGAAAACTTGTGTTATTTTGAGGTTACTTAACTTTTAAAGGAGCTGTGCACTAGATTTTTCTTGGATTATTTGGCTTAGTGAGCTTATAAAAGGATTTCTCTTGGAAAATTGTGGCTTGATGCATGATTATTCTTTGTATAAGTACATAAACTTTTGTTATTAGTCATTTTTTATGGTTGTTAGTCTATTTTGCTTGCTTGTATATGGAAGATTATGAAATTGCATGTTAAAACCCTAAGTGTGGAGAACTAAGTTATTTACTTCTTCATTCTTTGTTTGTCAAGCTTCCTTTCCTTTTCTTACCTCTAGAAACTTAAGCCTAGATTTCTAAAGGTGTTGACCTAGACTTTCCTAGGAACCTAACCCTAGCTTCCTAAGGTGATGTCACACTTCTAAAAATAAGGAAGAGGGATGCGCTAGGGCCTAGCAAGGCTACTCTCTAGCACTTCTCCTCCACTAGGTCTAAGGATAGGGGGACTAAGTTCATTACTCCTCCCTACTTCCAAGATATTACCCTCGACATCTTTAGCTCAAGGAGAAAGAACCCCAAGGGCCTAGCTTGCGCTACACCTCTAGAGGTTTCTTGCTCAAAAGAAAGTTATTGGAGAACTAAAGTGTTACTTCTCCACAATCTTTTCTCTTGACCTTGACCTTAGATCCTTTTCCATTTCCTCCTTATAAAGATAAATGCCATCCTTAGACTCCCTTTTACCCTACACAAGGAACTAGTCAAAACCCTAGGTCTCAAAACCCTAAGGGATAAAACCTTCAAACAAACTCTTAAAACTATTCAAACGGCCTCTTCTACTAACCTATTTTGTTGCAAGGATCAAATCCTTTGGGACTTTCCTTTTTTATCCATTAACATTTCCTTGTTGCATGACCAAACTCCTTCTCGACTTTTGTCATTTGCAATTATAACGCTAACCTATAACCACCTAGTTTTGAACTCTTCCCTAGGCTTCAAGCTATCTTAGAACTAATCTTGCTACCTTCAGTAGACTTTGAGCTATTGGTTATGAATTGCATTTACTTTTCTTTCTAGCACTTGACAAACTATTATCAACTTCATAGATTGTTCTTGCTATCAAAGCCTTGCTAGACTTATTGCAGTTGATAGCCCTTTATTACTTCATTAATTACTTTGAGACATACTTGTTATCATCTAGAGCTATTATTTTTGTACTTTCCATCAATTGTTTAAGCATAACATCATTTATTATTGCACTCATTGGGCTATATAATTTATTTAGTCTTGATTGAAGCAACATTGTCATTTGAATACTTGCTTGTGCCTTCCTTGCAAGTCACCAACTCTTTAGGCTTCATCTTCCAAGACTTAAACTCAAAGGTGATCAGTCAAAGGGGGGGATTTCTTGCATCTTTTCCTTAGTCTTCTCAACCCTTTAGGCCATTGGGGACGTCTCCCTTGGGGTACTTTGACATACTCCTAAACAGAAAGGGGTTTCCTATTAAGGTGACATTAATAGGTCACCCCCTGTTATGCCAATCTTGCATCCACTTTCCTTGGGCTTTGGGAAAGTACAGATTGTGTGATAACATGACTCATAAGCCCCTTCTAAGTAGACATATGGCTCTTCAAGGTGGAGGATTCAAAAGTGATGAATGTGACCCTCAAAAGTGGACCTCTTCTAAATCAGCCCTAAGATTTCAAATGTGAAGTCAACAAGGTGCAATCACCCTCCTTAAATCATGCCAACATTCTCTCCAAGTAAATGGATGATCTAGCAAGCCCACATGTTCCTAATGAAACCTCCATGCAAATTTCAAGGTCGATGTCCCATCAAATGATGTGACACATGCCTCAAAATGAGTGAATAAGGTGAGCTTTCATAATCTGAAGTGTTGCATGGCATGAGAAGCTCTGGTTCATGAATAATACCCCAAAATAATCTTGATCAATGCCTTAGGAATCATGAAATTCGTCGATAAATGTGAACTACAATGGGAAACACGAAGATGCCACAAAATGTAACTCCTACTACTGTCATATCCAAACTCGACAAGAGACCATGCATCATCAAATACTACATCACTAATCAATAAATATGCCATCACATCCTCTACCTCAACAAGATACATGGAACGAAGTAGGTTTCCCAACTATCCATAGCTCAGAAATCCAAGGGCTTGTGAAGAAATTCACTAGGGTTACCCTTTGCCAAAATGAGGGGTAACATCCCCCATTTTCAATAGTGTATCTTGGTTTGCGCAGTTGTTAGCCAACCTGTTGTGCTCTCAGAGAATAGGGAAATACTTGACCTCCAATAGAGTTTTGATTTCTTGATGGATCCTTTCTAGTAGCGAGGTTAAAATATTATCTCTTAGACTCGTGTTTAGGACCAAATGTTTAATAACATTTTTTGAATCTCCTATCACAGATAATTCTTTAATGTTGTACATGTTGTGAACTTTAGACCTTGAAACAAAGCATATGCTTCAACCCGACTTTCTCATTCCCCAGCATACTTTATTTTAGACTTTCTCATTCCCCAAGAATACTTGATTTTAGAAATCCCTTCAAAGCTCAAAGTAACCCTCCCCAGACACTCTTCTCTTCTTTAATTATTACTCATAAAGTATCACCTTTATTTACCACACTCAAAAAGTAAAGAGTGACAAAATAAAAACATATAATGAAAAATTTTAAAAAAATAAAAATAAGAAATAAACAAAATAAAATAAATTATTGCAATTCATACATTCCAAAAAATAGTTAACATCACCTTTATTTACCACACTCAAAGAGTAAGGTATGAAATAAAAACATAGAATGTAAAATTAAAAGGCAAAATAAAATAAATAATGTAATTCCTTACATTTCCAAAAATAGTTATTATTTGTTCTTAAGGATATAAAAAGTAAAATATTGCAATTCGCACATCCCATAATCCCAAAAGTAGTGGATATAAAAAGTAAAATATTGCAATTCGCACATCCCATAATCCCAAAAGTAGTATGGGAGAAAATCTAATGCACTAACCCTGCTTATGAAGATGGCCTTCCCATTAAATTTTAAGCAAACAATCTAATACACCAAAAGTGGAATGGGATTGGACATTTTATATTAATTTCCCTCTATCCAAATGGACAAGGACTGCCCAAAGATCAAAGATCTTATGTGTTCAAAAAGACTACTATTAGGCCAACTACATGGCTTCAAATTTAGGACGTTCTTGGTTATCTTAGGATGTTTTTGAACCAGCGTTGAATTTGCTAAGAACTTTAAGGTGATAAGTTTTGATGGGTAACTTTGTACATTTTCATTTTCAAGTTTATGAGAAACCACACTGTCATTTTAGTATTTAGAACAGGATTTATTTGGACAGGTGTTTCCTAAGGGTTACGTGCGATTTGATCCTTACGTTGAATTTTCAATAACGCTGACATTGAATGCTTAACAATCATTCTCGAGAATACGCTTAGACTACCCTTAGCAGTACTCTAAACGTTTTAAGTACAACCATTCTCGAGAATAACGACTTTTAGTTTAGTAGTATGGATGATTTTTGGTAATTTTTTTAGTTTGATTTGGTTTGAAATTAGGTGATGAATAGTTGGATTTGCATATTTGAGTGGTTAAGTTTGTATAATTTTAGTGTCCCATGGGTTTTTGAATAAGTTGAATTCATTTATGTATTCAGAAATGCAATTTGAACAACAAACTCAAAAAAAACCCAAAAGATAGAACGTTAAGCAAACTCCGCTTAGTAGTCTAAACGTTAAACAAACAACCATTCTATCTTTTGAATGATTTTTGGTAATTTTTTTAGTTTGATTTTGCTTGAAATTAGGTGATGAATAGTTGGATCTGCATATTTGAGTGGCTAAGTTTGTATAATTCCAATGTCCCACAAACTCAAAAAAAAACCCAAACTCAAAAAAAAACTCGGCTTAGTAGTCTAAACGTTAAGCAAACTCCGCTTAGTAGTCTAAATGTTCATAACTTAGAGTTATGATAGATTACCCATGCACTTATCTCTATTCCTGAATATCTTTGAGGAATAGATTACCCATTCTTGAGAATAACTTTGAGGAATAGATTACCCATTCTTGAGAATAACGCTTAGTAGTAGTCTAAACGTTTTCTCTAGAATAACACTTAGTAGTAGTCTAAACGTTCTATCTTTTGGTAACTTTTTTTGTTTTTATGCATTCAGAAATGCAATTTAAACAACAGAAAATAGGGATTTTATCCAAATTTACTTAACCGAATTCTGACCAAAAAAACCCAAAAATAGAACGTTTAGCCAACTCAACTTAGCAGTGGTGTAAACGTTGAAAACCCCCACTGCTGAGCAGTGCTCACTGTTGGTTGATAACTGAGAGTTATGATAAATTACCCATGCACTCATCCTCTATTCCTCAAAGATGCAATTTAAACAATAGAAAATAGCTATTTTATCCAAATTTACTTAACCAAATTCTGACCAAAAAAACCAAAAAATAGAACGTTTAGCCAACTCAACTTAGCAGTAGTGTAAACCTTGAAAACCCCCACTGCTGAGCAGTAGTCTAAACGTTGAAAACCCCCACTGCTAGTTGATTGATAACTGAGAGTCATTCACTCATCCTCTATTCCTCAAAGATGCAATTTAAACAACAACAAAATAGCGATTTTATCCAAATTTATTGAACTGAATTCTGACAACAACAACAAAAACTCAAAAATAAAACGTTTAGCAAACTCAACTTAGCAGTAATGTAAACGTTGAAAACCCCCACTCTTAACGTTGAAAACCCCCCACTGCTAGTTGATAACTAAGAGTTATGAGAGTTATGATAGATTACCGATGCACTCATCCTCTATTCCTCAAAGCTGAAGGAGAACGCCACCCCACCAGTCGATTAGCAGAAGAAAATAATGGAAGGAGGTAACATTCTAATCCCAGGGCTCCCTAACGATCTAGCCATCTCCTGCCTAATCCGAGTCCCTCGGATTTACCACCTTTCATTGAGAGCCGTCAATTCCCAGTGGAGAAGCCTGCTCCTTAACCCGTCCTCTCCATTGCACACCGAGAGAAAACTCAACGCTTTCACCAACCCTAGCCTCTTCCTCCTCCCCAACTCCTACTCAAATCATCCGAATCGGCTGGAATGCACAGAGATCGACCTCGTTTCCCAGAAGAAGTCGAAAACAACCTTCACAAACGAGTCCGTACGCGAAATGATATTCTTGGAGGGCCAGGCCTGCATCTCCCACGGCGCCCTCGTAATCGTCCTCGGCGGCTTCGGCCCGGAACGCCTCTTCGGCCCGGAACGCGGCTCCAACAGTGTCCACATCTTCGACACACTCACCAAGAAATGGACGCTCGGCGCCAACATGCTCTCGCGCCGGGGGGAGTTCGCCTGGGGTTTCATCGGAAACCGCCTATATGTTGCAGGCGGTTACGGTGGCGCCGACGTGGGGATCATTGCCGCGGCGGAGGTTTACGATTTCGGGACCAACGAGTGGAGAGAGGTTTCCAGCATGCCGGCTGCCATGGTGATTGACGTGTTCTTCGTGGTTTCCGGTAAACTGTTTGTGGGAGGCTGGATGCCACCATGGTATACAGTGGAAGTTTATTCATACTGTCCTCTGACAAATGTCTGGAAAGAGGAAGATTGGATGCTTAGGGTTTTGACAACGTATCCGTCAAATATTTTCAATAAATTTGCCATGGTGGGCGATGAAAATGACATCTACATGGGGGAGTTGTCGGAAGCGTTCTCTGTTTCGGGTTCGCAGACGGAGCGGTTATGCTTATCCATCAGCAAGCTCAACGATGAAACCCTGAAATGGGTTCGGGCATGTCAGATTTTGGACAAGACGGAAAATGATTTCTGTGACTGCTCTCTTACTGATGGAAACGTGCGTTTACATGGCCTGAAGGATGGGGTTGTTGTTCTGTGCCACCATGACAGTGACAGTGACGTCGACAGTTATAGTGAATACGAAGAGATTGGTGTTTCTTCGGTTTGTGACCATGTCCTCAAAGTTTCTATTCGCTGCCCTTCCCAATGGTCTTGTGCAGTCGTAAATGCTTAGTAGCGACCGCTGTTCGAATCCCAAGGCATGACACCTTCTACGGTAAGTTTTTTATATTTTTTAATGAAATTTATTGTGGAAATCTGGAAAATACTGCTAAGTGGAATTAATATATCGTTCGAAATAGGTTTGAGTAAGAGGGCGCAAGTCTTCCTATTTTTATTTATATAAATTGAGAATTATTGTGTTTGAATGAACGTGGATATGGGGTATATGCTTATTTTTAGCCATTAGAAATGAGAACGCAAATATAATGTGGGGTATCATGTGATATCATGATGGATGACCTTAAAAACCAGCATTAAAATCTTATTGTGGGGTGGATAAAGAGACATTCAAGGTCACTTAACTATCATTTATTTTTGAATTGTAAGGTATTTAGTTGTAGTCTATTTTTTAACTTTGCCTGTAACATTGTAAATTTTGTTTGTTGCATTTATGTTTTGAGATATGAAGTAACTAGATGCAGATGTTAGAACATATGGTACATTATACACCATCAATTTCATCATACAAACTGGTGTAGCATAAATGCATAAATATCTTATCTTACTAGCTCACTGGTTTTATTATGAAGTTTGTGTTTTTTCCTTTTTCATGCCAAGTTTATTGATATACAATCTTTTTGTGTGATGTATTAGGGTTTGAAATGAATACAATCTTTTTGTGCAATTTAGGGTTTGAAATGAATACAATCTTTTTGTGCAATTTAGGGTTTGAAATGAATATTAGTTGTATTAAATTATGGTTTCATCATACAAAATTGATGTAGCATAAATATCTTATTTTACTAACTTGTTTTGTTATGAAGTTTGTGTTTTTTCCTTTTTCATGCAAAGCCTCATTGATATACAATCTTCTTCTGTGATCTATTAGGGTTTGAAATGAATATTAATTCTACTAAATTATGTCAATCTTATTCCTAATACAAAGGTCCTTTATATCTCGAGGTGGGCAGTGGTATGTACTAAGCCTCCTCTATAGCCATGTCCACATGATGGGGCACTTAAGATCAAAAAATTTATAATACTTAGTTTCTTAGTCAAATTGGAAAGAGATAGATCTCAACACCTTTGAATCTGCATATTGGATATTAACGCATCCATAACTTGCTGCAAAGCTTCAACATGTGCAAATTTATAAGTCATATTAGACTAACTTGAGCTATTGTCATTGTTTGACAATGATTTCACTGTAAAGGAACACAATAAAATTGTAGGTTTCATAATTGTGACATCACAGACTCGGAAGTGCTTCATAAGTCACTCCTACAATGGGCGACAAGTTCTCTCACACAAAAGAGCAAAACACAATGATGGATTCTTGGTGGTAGGCTAATATAAATACAATGTTTGATGAATGGCTTAGTGTATGGTGGAAAGAATCTCCAACACCAACTCTCCAATCAACATTTGCATCGGAGGAAGAAACTTTCCCGCCTCCAGCGCAAACCATTCATGAATTTTTTGAGCAAGGCAACAAGAAGTTCAAGCTTGGGTGGAAGGACATTTTCCAAGTGAAATTGAAGGAGCTTGACTTTGCAATATGCAAAGTGATGCTTCCCTTGATCCACGCCAAAAATCATATCTTATTCAAACCTTATGACCAGTGGATGGATTGTTGCCCAATAAAAGGGTGATTTGGGTGTTGTCTAAACGTTCTATGTTTTGGCATTTTTCATCGGAATCTGACGATATAAATCTGGGTGAAATCACAAATTTCTATTATTTAAATTACATTTTTGAATGCATAAATGGATTCAGCATCATGAAAAATCGTTGGGGCACTTGGATTATATAGACTGAACCACTCAAATCTATAGTTCCAATAATTTCTAACTAGATTTCGTACAAAATTGATAAAAAAATATGCCCAAAAAAGAACCAAAACGTAGAACATTTAGACTACAACCATCAAAAGTTGACCTAGTCAACAACAAGTCTCTTTGGGAATGGTGAAGACATACCTAGGCATTGTTCGTCATATTGAGATGCAAATAAATCTACTTTTCATGACCTGGCCATGTAGTTTCATTCCCCATTTAAGAGAAGAGAGTGTTTTGTAGGCACTTAGAACAATGGCGTAGGTGAACTTGTCAGATTTCAAGCATGTGAGTGGCATCTCACTGAAGAATTTTATGGTTTCTTCAACATTGTCTTGTTCAGTAGACCTTGAAATCATTGTTATTCATAACAGAACACTATGCATTGTGATTTGGTTAAATACTAAATTGCTTACATCATATGCACTCCCGCATTTTACATACATATCAAGAAGGGCACTACCGACCAACACACTACTTTTACAATGACTATGAGTTTTAACTATTTCACTGTGGAGTTACTTGCCCACTTCAATACCCATGAGATCAATGCACACTCCAACAACTATGGTGCAGGTGGTCAATCCAATTTCAAAGGTTTTCTTTTTGTAAGTGGCCAAACAATTGCAGGGCCTCTTCTATAAACTGACGTCAAGTATATCCATAAAAGAAATGAACATGCCTTCAAAACACCTGAAATAGAAAATTGATTTCCCCTTGTACAATCTAGTGGCATAACAAAAGATAACTTTAAAGTGTCTTTAGCATGCCCTTATTGGACACGTGTTGCAATCACTAATGTCCTTGAGACCACATTTCATTGACATTTTGCACTTCACATGCATTTGCCAAAGTTGAACATTTTGCACACACGTTGGCAAAGCTTATTTCCTACAAACATTGCTTTTTCAAATCCAATTTTTATCATGTGGCAATTTCCATCTTTCAAAACTTTTGTTTCAACACAGGTTTGCAATAAACTAGAATGGGTGTTGGGGTTTACCATGCCTTGTGGGTTCATAACATACAATTTTCTATATGTTTTTTTACTATTCCATGCTTATTACACAGAGTGCCAACCACTTGAGCTTTATGTTCTTCCTCAAAATTTTCATTTAAGGTATTGAAATTCTAATGTTTAATTTTCCTAATATTACTAACATGCAATTCTATAATTTGAGCTTGGGGTATTGAAATTTTGTGGCAAGCGGGATTTTGTAAGGCTTTTAGTGTTTCGAGCAAGATGGATTCTTCTAACACGAGATAATAATGAATTTATCTTTTCTTCCTTATGGGTAGCATTTGGTAGACAGTGGCAACAAAGAAATGAATTGATATATTCTTCTTTTGGGAAGCATTTGGTGTACAATGGCAACAAAGAACATCGTTGTTCATGCTTTGCTCAGCCACATCTATTTTGGTAAAATGCATTCTATTGCTATCAATAGCATTTCTTTACCACCTATTATTAACATTTCTTTACCACTGACCATATGTTTTAGATTCCAATCTCCATATCTTTGGAAACAAAAAGTAAGTCTTTCATTCAAAATTGTAACCCACTATGCCACCAATGATATGTTGCATTTCATTTTGATATAAATTATTTGCATTCATGTCGCTCCTCTAACAAATTAGTGAAACTATCAAATACAAATTAAACCCTAGAATTGCAGTGCGATAAACTCATATCTACTTGGAAACAAACCCAATTTTTTTCTTTTGGAAATGACTTCATGTCTACTTGGAAATAAACTCATTTTTTTCTTTTTGAAATGACTTCTATTGTTAGGGTGTTTGCAACACATATTAATGCTAGAAAACAATTTAATTCATTATTTATTTTTATTTGTGTTTATAGTTTCATTTAGGTTTTAAACCAAACAGTTTGCAACCATCCCTAGAGGTTCATCAATTGCTTTGATACCATTTTTAATATGCCCAACCTTCTATATAGCCTCGAAAAGGGGATGTGGTCTTAACAAGTCAAAATTTCTACCTCCAATGCTACGTAGGTATGGACTAAAAACATACATAGCACAAGTCAGTGATGTGGGGCCTATTGGTGGGGGACGGTGAATTTCACCCAGCCCACTAGGGATCAATTCCCATCAAGACTTTGGCCCGTTGTGATAAGGCTCAAAGGGTAGGAGATAGCACAAACCCATAATCATCAGTTTTATCTCTCACCAATTACAACAATAAAACACATCAATCACGAAATTTATATTTATCTGTCACTTGTGTTGAATCTCTTTATGCTCATTTTAATTTTTTAAGGTTTTTCATACCATCAAAATTTTATTAATAGCAAAGTAACTTTATAAAAGTAGCGATAAGTGCTATGTGTGAAAATGGTTACAATGACAAGAGGAGCTAAATCAAAATTTTACTAATAGAAAAGTAACATCATAAAATTAGTGATAATTGATATGTGTGAAAATTGTTACAATGTAACTTTATAAAATTAACCATAATTGATATGTGTGAAAATCGTTACAATGTAACTCTATAAAATTAGCAATAATTGATATGTGTGAAAAATGTTGCAATGACAGGAGGAGCTAATTGGCATAATGTAATTCCCTTGGGAGAGCTACTCTTTGAGACATTTGACATTTGATGCGAGTATGAATCATGCATTGGCTCAATATTATATTTTGTTACATAGTGCCTTGATGTACTTAGCTAGACTTATGAAGACAATGATATGTGGAATTCCATACTATTCTATGTTAACTATATCTTGTCAACATATGGTTTCTACTATCATGTATTTGATGATGTTTGTTAAGTGGTTTCAATATTTGATGATGATGATGTTAGTATGTGGTTATATATCCTATGTGAGGATGTTAGTTATGTAATTTCCATTTCTATTTCCATGATATGTGTTAGTATATGGTTTCTACTATTCCATTTTTTATGTTGTTAGTTGTGATTCAATATTTGCCATGGTTCTAGTGTTTTATCATTATCACAATGATGATGTTAGTGTGTGGTTGTAGTATTATATCATGCCTGATGATGTTAGTTATGTAATTTCCATTTCTACATATGATTAGAATGCTATATTAAGATATTTGTTTTAGATTTCATATATATGTAGAGATGCAAATGCACGTGTTTACCTATTTGGGTAAATGTTGATGCTTTATGGATTATGGTATACGAGGTTATATATGGATGTATGTGTATACCATTGGTAAGCATAATTTTGCAGGATGCAAGGCTTGTCCAAATTGGTCATATTATAGACATGGTCTTAAGATCCACCATTTTCATAACAATGGTTGGGACTAATATTGGATATTGAATATATACTATGCACCCCTAGATACTCAAAGTCGTGGGATGATGTGAGCTTCTTGGAACTCCCCTAGAAGTGTGATGGCAATTGTCAAATACACATCGGTAGAAGCATGATGGCAATTTCCAAATGGACACCGGAGGAGTTAGGTTGATATAGTTCAACACTCTCATGTTATAATTATAGTTGTAATAGTAGTGATTATATGATTGTAGAGGAGTCAAAAATAGTGGGGGATGAGTTTTCGGTGTGTTGTGATTGAGTATAGGCACATAAATCCACCTTCACCCAATGATAATCTTCCACATTAGTGTTGCACAAACCAAGAAAAGAATTTATTTATTTGCAATGTAGTGCCCCAGGTAGTCTTCTTTCCCTCCAATGCTCTATGAAAAATTGTCGACATATTTAAAACTAATGGTATTTTTAGTCAAGGCTATCACATATGTACGACCAACAACTCTAAGAAAAGGAAAAATTCAAAAAAAGAAAAAGGTATGAGTAGATTGAAGGAAGAATAATGAACGAATTTCCTTGCATGGTGAAAAATAAATATTATATATTCTATGTATGCATTAGAACTAGGTGCCTTCTCAAAAGGCGTGTGCATCTTCATATGGACAACTAATTCCAAATTTGGTCAAAATTAATTAACGTAGGAAAAGGTTGGAGAACTTAGGATAAAATGTGGAAAAGGTTGGAGAACTTAGGACAAAGTTGTTCAAATTTTTTTTGTGATTTTATTAATATTATGAAAATGTACAAACCACAATACACTGTGCGAATGGTTTCCCTCTCAATGAAGAGTTAACGTATCATGTCATTCTTCAAACATAAAACCATATGTCGCTTCTAGCCAAGTTATCATTAAATATATACATTATTTGTCTTGCATGATCCAAGGGTCATAATCGGGGTATTAAACAAAGTGGGTAGGATCTATAGATAAAACCATTTGATCAAAATTGATTGTTAGCATAGGCCATGGATGTGTAATTGATAGATCCTATAAAACCATCATCCACATTCTATTGGCCTTGAACACGGGGGAATGGACCCATATGATCTAGTAGCATTTAGGTGAGTAAACAGGGTACTATATTGAGATTACACTAAGTTTAACTCTTAAGATCTTAATATGGCATCTTTATCATGGTAGGTTGTTGTAAGGAAACAAATTTAGAGATTTGAGGAAGAAGGTACTTTACAAACTATTCCAATTTGAGATAGGGATATAAGAGTATATTAGATAGAGTATGCATATGCCTTTACTCCCGGGTATGATCTATAATCTATGTAATCACATAGTGTTTAAATGTAGTTAATAAATTTGCACTAATCTCATATCAAATGTGTATTTGGAAGTTCTTTAGAAACCTTGCCACTATATTCATAAAGGAAGAATATGCATTAGAAGAAAGGTTTATGTACCATGTAACATCCACCCTATGAGGGTTCATTGGAAAAAACTAAATTCTACATAATCTCTACTAGTACTATTATAGTAACACCATAATTGAAATGTCACAAAAGGATTGTCAGGGTCTTCTATGGTATTATCTTTGAACTTGGAGTGTAAGAAATAGTCTTGGTAGGTCTAGTCGACAAAGTTGTGTCATGGTGTATAAGATCATTTGTTAATTCAATTAAATATAAAATTTTCAAGGTAGCTACAATATCTAAATGAGGGATTTCTAACAAGGTTCCTTCAGATGGAAAGGGAGGGGGAGGATTGTTCAAAGTGTTGTTTTGGTTTCCTTTGAAAGGGTTTCCTGACATCGTGAATGCATTTCAAAGTATAATAGATGGAGGCAGTTCTCCAAATAAAGGAGGTTGTCCTAAAAGTGTCTACAAATGTCTAGGATTTGATCTATCTAATGTGCCAATTAATGTTTCAACATCAAAATATTTAAATTATTGAATAATTAAATGCAAGGTTCCTTTCGAATTTCTAAAACAATAACTCAACTAGAAAAGATAAAAGAAACACACCCTTTGGGAATTTTATGAAATCCCAAGAAAAGCAGTGGATAAAATGGACCTTTCAAATGTGCATCCTATACTCAGTGATGAAATTCGATAGTGGAAGATGACACTCTACCTAGTGATGAAATTCAACAATGGAAGATGACATAAATGAAGGTAAGAAGACAATGTCAACAACCCCAAGTACGTTGCTAAAGGTGATGAAATTCAATGAGGATCATCTATGGTAATTGTTGTTCGTTAAAGGGTATCTTACCACAAGCCAATAAGTGAGTACCCTAGGGTGAAAAATCTAGGAGAATGGTCACTAAGTTGCTTGTTCATATTGTATGGTTAGGAGGCACAAAGTTGAACTATAGTGAGTCACTTGATGTTGATAGTGCTTATTAGTTTTCTTAATTTGAAAGAAGGTTTATTAATCCACGAGTGGTGAGCATTTTCTAAGTTAAATCTATGAAAGTGATAATTGTAAAAATCCCCACTCCACATTGTTCCCCTTTGATGGTACACCATTGTTTTGAAAAAGGATGGATGTCTTGATTACACACTAAGTTACAAAGGACTTGATCCAAATCATTCAACTTAAGTTTACAAGTTTGATAGCATTAGGGAGTTAATAATCACCCTCTCAATCTAAACCCGAGGCTCTTCTAAGCATTGGTGTAACCAATAAGAAAGAAGGCTCGATCCTGCTAAGCATTGGTGTAACCAATAAGAAAGAAGGCTTGATCCTATCTTAGCTTGTTATGTGGTTGATTAAAGTGTTGTGATTTGACAAAATTGATTAATTTTGCGTCCACTGTGGTTTTCTATAAAATCTATACTATGAAGAGATCAAGAATTAATGATTATCAAAAACTATTTTCTTCCTTTATGTGCTTTATTTGTTGAAGAATTTGTGGAAAGTAAGCCTGGAAAATAAAAGTATTTGAAAAAATATGTATCTTCCTCTTTTGATTCATCACATTAAGCTCAAACAAGAAACAACATTAAGCAATCCCAATGAACAAGAAGTAAGCACAAAAAAGGAGGAAGTTCCATTGAAATTTCAAACACAAAAATAAGAGTAATTGTCAACAACTAATGAAACTTATTGTATATGGTTCTTTCTTTCTTCTCTAATAGCTGATAAATATATAACAACAAATGGCTACATTTAGTCAAACAAGAGGCTAAAAGCTAACTCAAAAATCCCTAATTTTATTTTATTTTTTCAACCTCAAAACAAAAATTAGCACACAAAAATATACAATGTAGCTGCAACAACACTAAAAAAGGACATACAAAAGTAACTACATTGTGAGAGAACAAATACACTAGTGTAGGTCCCTGGAAAATGAATAGCGGTGGTTTTCTCATATTATGGGCATTGCAACACATGTTTTCTTACAACGAGAATGCTACAACATTGGAATAAGAAAAATAGAAATGACGTTGGGAGGAAGTTAAGAAAATAAAAAACAAAAACAAAAGCATGTTGCAACCAGAAAAGTGGCATATTGTAGATTTTCAGAGTAGTCACAACCCACAAAACAATTAAACCCACAAAAAAAACCCAAACCAATCGATTAAGGATGAAAATTTGAGAATATAAAAAATCCATCAATAGTGGAGTCACAATGTTGTGTATGCAACAATTTAGCAAAGTGGTGACCAAATAGACATCCACCAATGGTATGGTACATTAATGTACATACAAAACCTAGTCTACCCTTTTGAAGTGAAAATCAGTCCAAACAATTGATATAAATGAAGATAGGGTTTTAGAGGGAAAGAAGAGAGAATCTATAAAAACACTTTAATGTCTTCAAATGGCTGGCCTTTTGATATGGAGGGAAGGAAGAAAAGGGATTTTATACTACAATGGTTTTCAAGTTGTACTTGCACACAACAACCAAAATAAATCTTCATTATTTCCACGATGGTAAATTCCAAACCTCTAGATTCTTAAGGAGAGAGATGCATAATATAAATCAATGATTCAATGAAACATAAACATAATAGTAATCGAAAGCATACTAAAAAAATGTATTTTTTCTAGAGAAAAAAATATACTCTATTAATAGGAAAACATTTCAATGGAAATTGATACCTTGTACTTGTTACAAGGGAGAGTCTAATGTCCAAGCTTTCAGGGTATTTTATTTTTTGAGCCCTTTAAGGACACTTTCTTCTCTAATGGTGAGCAAATTTGTGTGCACTCATTTTGAAATCTAGAATCAGAAACTTAATGCTCAATCAAAGATGTGATCTCCATGTGGAGGCCTTTTGTCATTTTTTCAATATTTTGTAGGGTTTTTTTGGGGGCATATAGTGATTCCTTTAAAATTTTATTAATAATAAAGAGATATGTGCATGCATTTTATACAAAAAAAGGTGCATTATTAGCCAAGCATTGCCTCAGAAAAACCTACCATCTAGTATCACATAGGGGGTTTAACAAAAAAAGGTGCATTGTGTAAGCATTTGCCTCAAGAAAAACCTACCATCTAGTATCACATAGGGGGTTTAACAAAACATAAAGAGTCTAAGCCTTAAAAGCCTAAAATGTCCAAAATCATATGGTATGGCACCACAAAATAGGGAGTTAAAAAAGAATTATTGTTTCATGATGGCTATAATATATAATCATAAATTCAAGTAGCATTAACGAATCCCAAATTTGTAGGTGGGTCACTATCATAGAGATTGGGACCCCACCTAGTAAATAGTGGATCATCGACAAGTTGAGTGGTATCCCATCCTTCATATCCATGTTGATCCTATCACTGCTCCATTGAGATAGCCAATTCCATACATAAATAGTATGGAATTGCTATCTATAAAAGAGAAATAAGGTGCATTGTTCAAGGGTCAACACTGTGAGGATTGAATAGTATCTTCTTCTTAGGGTTGCAAGATCAACAAAGTTCAAGACATAAGATAGATTATGAGCAACAAACAATAGGCCATAGAGATTCATGTACAATTGTTGTATCAATTTGTAACACATTCATGTATTCTCCTCCATTGTAATATACTTCTTGTGAATCCATAACTCCCTTTCTGGCAATTGTATTCTGATTTTTTATCAATAAAATCTTCAAACAACATATTGGAACTATTTTCATTGTAAATATATGGCGTATTTCATTAGATTGGAATTGATTTCATGTTTCATGACCACTTTCCTTCCATTTTGTTTAGTATGCTTGAATGTATGCATAAATATTATGATATCATTTGAATGTATCAAGAATTAAGTTGTTTTGAGTGCATGCTTATCACAAACTCAGAATCCACTATGTTAAACTATTTAATTCTATTTTGCTCAACACGTTTTCTTCTTTAAAGCACTGTAGGAGTTATCCATAGAAATACCTTGTATTTTTCATTCTTAAAAATTCATCCATCCATAAATTTCAATACCCTAAATGTTTGATACACAATGGGAAAATTCCTCTTAGGTTGAGAGTCTCCTAATCATATTGTCTGAAATATTTTGAGGGTTGTGAGAAATTACAAAGGTGCACAAAAATATCATTACAAATGTATCTTTAAAACCAAACTTGATTTTTATCTCTAAGGTGACTTGTCATAGTTCCATTAACATCCTAGAACATCTCAAAGACTAACAAAATCCTTGCAAAAAAGAGAAGAAAATTGAGTCATTGAAAATTGAAATGAATTCTTACCTAGAAAATTAGAGATGGAGCAGATTTGTAGAGAGGGCCTTGAATTCCTTCCAATTCCCATGAACATGTTAAAAATATATATCAGTCCCAGACTTATTCAATGATAGGTTTCAACCTCCTATAGATATAAACCAATATAGCAATATGACAACATGCAAATATTGGACTACGAGTTGAAACACATATAACTAAGCTATCTGAAATATATACAACAACAAAATACTCATAAACAATAAGCAAATTCACACATTTGGCACTCAAATTCTGGGAAAACCCTCATGAAGAATAACTCGGGAAAAGAGACCGTATTTGAGGAAGAGAGTACTTTATTTAGCTCTAGGAAAATTAGAACTATTATTAAAAAAAGTAGTATCAACATAAAACACAGACTATATATCCTTTTAGTAGGTTACTTCTCTATACAAACAGTCTTAGAGTGTATCTAGGGAATAAATCCATGACTGTATGACCTATACGGCCCAGGACAACCAACAAAACCGCCACAAACAGTCACTAATCTGCATATAAATTTGTTCCAAAAGAAACAATACCATACAAAACAAAAATACTCAACAAATTTGCATAGGAAATCATGCCCACCTGCTATAAACAATCAACCTTGATTTATGCCAACCTCCTTTGTTGTACGACCAACTTACATAGTTGTATGACCCATTCTACTACTGTTGTACGAACTATAGAACAATGCTACACATACTTTTTGGGTTGCATGCCAATCCCTCTCCCATGGATGCGTGTCAAACCCCTTTTGTTGTAGCTCTTAGTCCAAACTAGCACTATCTCTTGGGAATCATGTCTCTTCACCTCCCACTAAGTCTCCTCAAAAAGTGTGATCCCTCTCCCTCAACACTTTCAACTCCCTTTACTACAAGTTGTGGGTCGACTCCATAATTCACATTGCAGTCTAAGTCTATCTCTATAATACTGAGTAATACTAACCTCATCCCCGTCATGTGCCAAGAAGCTCCATTGTCCATGAACCACAGCTCAAAGTCCTCGAACGCCAGGCACCCATTTCCCATGGGACCAATCATGAGAGATAAATCCCTCTCATATTGTTGACACCTCTCATTCCGACTTCTTTTTCTTCTTGTTCAGACACTGACTAACGCAGCATCCAGTCTTGTGAGATGAAAATAATCTCACCTTGATCGTTTCCTTTTTCTTCTCATTTCTCTTTCCCACAAGAGAAACATTCTTGTCATACGCACCATCCATTTCCTTTTCCTAAGGCCCCTCCTGGATCTCCTCTTGTGTAAATTCATCCCACAATTTATCTCAGTCAGGGAGCTTATCTCTCCCCACCATGCACTTCATGAAAACCACCCACTCCTTGGTGAAGCCTTTGAGGGCTATATGCACCAAATCTGAGTCATGAATAACTTCTCCAACAACTGCCAACTCTTCCTTCACTTGTGCAATGAGGTTGAGGTAGGTGGCCACACTCTCTCCTTTGGCCATCCTAGCACTATGGAGCTTGTCCTGGAGAGCCATTATCTGGTTCTTGTTCTTTTCCTCATACAAACTCTTCAGTGCATACCACATCTCTTTCATTGTCTTCTTCTCAACCAAGTGTGGAATAAGGTGGTCTTTGACCCCATCCATGATGATTCTTTGTGTATTGGATTCCTTCACTTCATGGATGTCTAGAGCTATGGGCTCTGACGTAGGTACTGGCACGACGATGTTCACAAACAACCACAACTTTTTCTTCTTGAGAAAAGTTGTGATTCTCACCTTCCACTGCAAGTAGTTGGAGATCCCCTCTAACCTATCTTCAAACCTAATGTTGGAAGTCATCTTTGTCCACCTAACAAAGAACCTCTTCTCCCTTCTTCAAGAAAATTCCACAAAAAATCACTTGTTGTCCCAAGTGCCAAATCTTCCCACTGAAATTCAGATCCCTAGATCTGATACCATGTTAATAATATATATCGTTCCTAGACTTAGTCAATAATAGGTTTTATCCTGCTATAGATATAAACCAATATAACAATATGACAACATGCAAATATTGGAATATGAGATGAAACACACATAACTAAGCAATATGAAATATATATAGTAGTAGAATACTCAGAAACAATAGGAAAATTCACACATTTGACACTCAAACTCTGGGCAAAACCTCATGAAGAATAACTTAGGAAAAAAGAACGGATTTGAGGAAGAGGGTACTTTATTCAACTTTAGGAAAATCAAAAGTATTGCAACAACAAATAGTATCAACATAAAACACAGAAAATATCTCCTTTTAGTAGGTTACTTATCTATACAAATAGTCTGAAACTATATCTAGGGAAAAATCCATGATTGTATGGCCTATATGGCCCAGGACATCCAACAAAATCTCCACAAATAATCACTAATTTTCATAGAAATTTGTGCGAAAAGAAACAATACTATACATAATATAAATACTCGGCAAATTTGCGTAGGAAATCATGCCCACATTCTATAAACACGCACCCTTGGTTTCTATGCACCTCCTTTGTTGTACAATCAACTTACACAATTGTACGACCCCTTCTATTACTGTTGTATGGATTGTAGAAAAATGTTGCAAATACTTCTTGGGTTGCATGCCAATCCCTCTCCTAGGGATGTGTGCCAAACCCCCTTTGTTGTAGCTATTCCTCTAATCTAGCACTCTCTCTTGGGAATCATGCCTCTTCACCTCCCACTAAGTCTCCTAAAAAAGTGATCCCCCTCTCTCCCTCATGAATTTCCTTTAAGCATTTTCGAAATGTAACTTCCCTAACCCTTAGTCTTCCAATGAGATTAACGGTCAAGATTAGATATTTCCCTCATGAGATCAATGATCATGACTTAATCATTCATTGAGGTCACTTAAGTTACTAAAGTGACCCATAACATCATAAAGTCACCTTTACATTTAAAAATTAAAAGACCCAACATTATAAAATCACTTTATAAAGTTACATTATAAAAATGCATTATAAAGTCACTAGGGAGAAAGTGTGCTCGATCACTTTCGCATGTTGGGCACTGCCAATGCAGAAGTACCTCAAAGCTACTGATTCTAATAGAAAACAATAGATATTTTTGTTTTCATTTGAGTCAATTAACACCTTGATTCTTTGTGTATTGGATTCCTTCACTTCACTCAAAAGGACAATGAGGTTTGGGCACAATGGATCTAAAGGTTTTCTTGTTGAGTTCATATGAATCAAGGAGGGGGGCATATGTAATGTTTCCCCACTTACTGTCATGTGCGAGTGATCTGTGCACTAATGGCAGAGAAAGGGGAGTGAAGCCCCCATCATATATCTCTGGTTACCTTTAGAAAACCTAGGGACTACACTACCTTAAATTGAGAGATTTATCGTGGTCTATATTCATACTTTTCAAGTAACCCCTTCCCGTCTTGTGTGGTCAATTTTCCTTAAGCCATGAAGGCTCCTGAATTTTCCATGATGTCTACCTCTAAGTTACTACCTACAACACATGGTAGTAGGATACATTTTCAAATTTACGGGCTGGTGATATAACTCTTTCGATGATTCTGACAATGGAAGGTGAGGAAATTTCCCCCTTGATTCTTAGTACACTGAGTACGATAAATGAATCCCTTATCGTTGAGATCTCCCTAGTTGTCCTTTGTGTTTGAATTTTTAATCCCTTATAAGTTGTTAATGCTTTAACCTCATTGTTTATGGTTGAACATGTTCCTCACCTGAAGGATGTTTCTTTTTGTCCATCATGATTGAATTTGATCCTCGCCACTATCTTGACCCCTACATCATTTTTGTTGTGTACTTACACGCAACACATTTTATACATGGGATATTTTCTTTGTAGGCTCATTAATGTCCCATTCGTAAGAAATTGAGATTATTTGTAATTCTCCAAGGTCGAGCCCCTGCTGAATTGTAATGAAGTTTAATGATGTTTATAGGCTGGTGAGCCAAATGTTTATAAGCTGGAAGGCTTATGTGTTTATTAGGCCGGAGAGCCTAGATGTTAAGGCCAATGAGCCTGATTTTTTATATGTAATTATTCAGATCATTAATAAAAATACATCGTTGCGTATAGACTGACCACGAAGAAAGAGTTATGTGGGACTAAGCTCCACTAGGAAGGGAAAGGGAATGGGGATGAGAGGCTAGGAAAAAGGGGATAATCTTGAGGGCTTAACCCAAGGGAATATTATAATGTATTTCATAAAATACTAAATCTTTCGAAATAAACCATGTTATCCTAAGTTCCTTTGGGGAGAGGAGCGAACTCCAAGTGGAGAGGAACGAGCTTCCGGACAACTAAGTGTCATCTAGGACACATGCATATTTATGTGGGAAATTCCATCGTTGTGGGGTTTCACTGACCGATTCTTTCTATCTTTCCTCACACGTTCACTCACTATCTCTGCCCCATTCACTCAGGCACTGAGCAAGACGCAGTGAGCCATTTTTCCACCATTGTTGAATCCTCTACCATCATGAACCTTTGTAATTTACATGCCCTGGTATTTTTTTGAGCTTGTACCCTGCTTTACCTTAGTTTTTTTGTTTCCTTCACCCTTTCCCATTTGTCTTAAGAGTTGGACAAAAGAAGCAAGTTGTCAGGCCTGTGGTTTTCAAGTGGTGGGTTTTCAAGCCCATGGATTGAAGAATCAGGTTGCCAGGCCTGTGAGAAACTCTCTAAAGGTGAGAGAGGTTGTTGGGGAAGTGAATTCTCCTGAAGGGAGTCCAACAAAAACTACAGATCTCTCAGAATTCTTGATCCGGCCTGTTGTTGAAGCCCTGGAAGGGAAGTGGAGCAGTCGATTTACTGTGGAACAAAGAAGGTGTATATTCTCGGGGTGGGACATGCATGTGGGGAATGACAGTCTGTGAGAAGTGGGCATAAGTAGGCTCCTTGGAGAGAATCCTTCCTCTTGCATTGTGAAACTTTCCGTATTCTCAGCCTAGCCTAGGATTTCCTTTACCCTGGGTGGAGTTTAGTCCCACCTCAAGGGTGACCCACTCCTGATAGCTTGGAGCATCCTAGTCTAACGCTGGTAGGTTCGTGGAAGGTCTACATGTAGTCGGTGGTCTTCTCATAAAAATATAAGTACCAATTCTATCTTAATTGTATGTTGTGTATCTTTCACATGTGTTATAATGTTATGAGTATTTCCTGTATATGTTGCATGTGTAGGATTACTGTTATTTCCACATTAATCTATATTGTAGCAGAATATTTATGTCTTTTTAAATTTGCATTAGATATATATGTATATCAGAGCATGATAGTTTCAAGTGGCATGACCCAGCTTGGGTGGATGGATATGTTACAATCTGGTTTTAGAGTAGTTTGGCTTTGAAGTAGTGGTGCTTCCCTGGTGAGGGTGGTCGGGGGCCATTAAAATTTGGTATCTGAGCCCATGGTTTCAACAATGAACCTGGATGGGCCACACATGTGGAATTTGAAGTAAAAATTCCATAGGGATTTGATGTATAGAGAGCCAGAGCAGCACTAAGAGAGCTCCTAGGTGGTATTGGAAAGCTCATGAGGTATATTAGTTTGATAAACCACAACAACCATGGTATTAGGCCACAAAGCATAAATTTGGGCCATTGGATCTGTTCGGGAGAAGACGTATTCCTCACAACCATCGGATCCAGAGTTTCAACAATTCAGGGGTTGTGTGGTGTTTCGACAGGAAAATCCTCCGAAGTCTCGAAACGACTCTCAACCGTAGATCATTTGGGAGGAGGAGAGTCGTTGGATTTTCCCAAGTGTATCGACAATTTGACATTTTTTCAAAAGTGTCCATGAGAAGAAATCATCGAAGTCCCAGTTCATCAAAGTGTCGTGACATGATGATGTCACCGGGGGTGACATAGAAGTGTTCGACAGTTCGGTAGTTCGACAATTTTGTGAAAGTGTCGATGATAAGAAATCATCGAAGTATCGAAGCGTCATATATGACGTGGCATGATGATGTCACCTAGGGTGACGTGGACCTTCCTAAGTCTGTCATGTGTCACTTGTTTGTGTACTTTTGACAGGCCCTTAGTACTGATTGGGACCTGACACGTGTCACTCGATGGTGGGGCCACATGTCACCACCTTGATTAATGACAAATGTACTATGTGGACCCCGGGAGGTTAAGAAATTCAACAGTTCGGTGTTCAAGGGAAAACCATTGGAAGAACTTTCGGATCTCTGAAGTCCCAAAGTCCGGAAGTTCTGAAGTCACGAAGCATCGAAGTGACGTGGCTTGATGACATCACCTGGGGTGACATGGGTACACGAGATGTGTGCCACATGTCAGTGTGTTTTTTGTTGTTAAAAGGCTGATTTTTCTAGTTAGAACTTCACACGTGTCACCCCTCAAATTGGGCCACGTGTCCGCTTCCTGGAATCTTCTACATAGCACCCGGGTGTGTAGTACTAACTGGACCCCAGGAGTTCACCAATTCGACGTTTGGAAGGAATGAAGTGAGAGGAAGGTGAAACCCCCAAAGCTCCGAAGAGTGGAGTAAATCCTCACCATTGATCAGGAGAGGACACGCAACAGTAGATCCCGTATTCTGGAGGAATCAAAGGATAAACAGTTGAGGTCGAGGACTTTCAAAGGCCTAGAGGCCAGAGTCCATATCGACCGTGGATCATGAAGGATGCATGGCACTAGATACCAAGGTCTAGAGAAGTGGTACTCCAGAGGAATTGAGTTATAGATTGTTGTGAGTAGAGAACTTCCAAAGGCCAGAGTTAATCTCGATTGTTGATCAAGAGATGACATGTGGAGGCAAGAGAGAGAATCTCCATGAGTCAGCACTTTGGGATATTTGTAGAGAAGTGCTTTGGAAACTATCGAAGCCGGTATTCCCAGAGCTCCTATCCACCATAGATATAAACAAAGAATGAGGACCGTCAATCTGTACGTCCTCCAAGTATTCAGAGAATTGGTGCTCGGAGGAAATGTATTAATGAATGCAGATCCTTCGAAGCCCCAAAGTTTTGGAGCTCGGAAGCGCTAAAGTACAGAATAAGTGCCTATTTGTTAGCGCTAGGTCACAACCCATGGTAACATGAATTTGGGGGACGTAGAAAAGGGGCTAGCACTGAATTTTTTTTTTAAGAACAAGAAAGGGCTTCGAGAAAGATCCTGTGAGGTTCTTGATTGTGCAGACCTACACCTAAAGAAGTAAGGAAGGCATGTAAACCTGAAGAAGGGATCCAACACAGATCCAAGAGACAATTTGACTCCGAGTTGGAAGAATCCATGTATAGGATTGCATCACTGAAAAGATAATTGTTCAAGTATCCATAACTTCCTGCTCAAAACTCAGAATTGAATATGGGAATAGACATTGGAAAGGTCTTAAAAAGTAGAAGATAATTGTTCACCCAGAAATTGGATCTGAACAATCAATTTCTTAGGAAATCAACTGAAAATAAGTCTGATATATATTAATGAATCATAATGGTTTGTGTTTTCATGAAATTATTAAGAACAGTTAGCCTGACAAAGTTTTGTTGGCTACACATTTTTGCAAAATTAACAACTATCGGATTAGAATCAACACAGAGTGAAGAGTGATGGATGATACATAGGTAGTCTACAGTCAAGAGGATGAAATTAGAGGGATGAATGTCCAATTGGTTATGGCAGGAACCAACTCCAATGGACATGGAGGAGGAAAGGAGGGAGACATAAATCTAGCTGAGATCCTCAAAAAATTGCAGACAGATGTCAAGAGCCAGAAGGCTGACAATGAGAGGCTTATGAAATCCAAAGAGCACAGGAAGAATTCAACATGAAGTTAATGAAAATCCTGGACATAATTGAAAATAAGTTGGATAAGGAGAGTGGCTCCAAAAAACTAGAAGCCATGGGACCCCTGGGGGAAAAGGAAGATCAATGAGTGGTAGCAAACATCACCATCACTCCTAAAGGCATTCCAACAAGAGAGCACTCAACAACTCAATTCCATCCCATGTGAGGAAGCATAGGAGGCTTGGGGTGGATGAATTGAAAGGAGAAATGAATAAGATCGAACCTCCTACTTTTGATGGAGAGCACAAGAAGGATGAAGATGTTAAGACATGGCTGCTAGGCATGAGGAAGTACTTCCAATTGCATAACTACTCTTCTCATACAGAAGGAATAATTTATATATATTAGCTAAAAGTAAAAACATCCATGTGGTGGGATCATCTTGTGCAAGTGCAACACCTTAGAGAGAAAAATGTGACTTGGGAGGAATTCAAGAAGCATTTTGAGAAGAAATACCTAACCAAGAGGTATTATGATAAAAAGATGAAAGAGTTCTTTGAACTCAAAATGGGAAGCATGACCATTGAGGAATATGAAAGGAGATTTTTGGAATTGTTGAAGTATGTCTCTTTCATCAGGGATGAGATAGTTAATATTCATAGGTACCTGAGTGGACTACCATATTTCATCAATGACAAGATCCAATATGATGATCCCAAGACTTTGGAGGAAACCATAAGGGGAGAAAAGTTCTTATATTATCATCAAAAATGAAATGCTACTTTCCAAAGTGCTTGGGAAGACAAGAATAAGTTTAAGAGGGAATCGAGATAGAAGGGGAACAAACCACCCTTTTTCATAAATAGTCCTCAAGGAAAACCATATTTTAGAGAGCATAGAATGGTTGAGGTAGGTGGGAAAAGGAAAAGGAAGATACCCATTCAATGTTGGGGCTGTAAAGGATACCACAAGAATAGAGATTGTCCTCACAAAAATGACAAAGTGAGATTTGTCCACAATGTACAACAAAAAGAAACAGTGGAGGACATGGGCATAAGTGTACCTAGGATATATGCATCCCTGGACAACAAGAAAATAGAGTTTCAATCACACATGATTGAAGTAGAAGGTATGATCAATAACCATGCCTTTAATATTTTAATAGATTCAGGAGCTAGTCATAGCTATATAGATCCTAAGGTAGTGGAAATATTTCATTTTCCAAGAAGCAAGCATGATAAATCTTGGCTGGTACAGTTGGTGATCCAAAATGGGTCCAGGAAGGCCTAAAAATAAAAGTTCTCATAATAGAATGAAACCTGTGCCATTGCATCGGGCTCATCGTGCTGATTCAAACCATATATATTTTTTCCAAAAATGGGACACTGTATGCGAAAGTTATTGCGTTCTGATCGATTTCCCAAAAATGCAAAAAAAGTCAAAGTCAAAGTCAACATGGCGTATTTTTTACGTCAACTTGACATGGTAGTGATGTCATAAGGGACACATGGCATCACGAGGAGGTGACATGTGTCACTCATTTTTTTCATTTTCAGGCATGATGTGGACCAGTAAAAAAGTGACATGTGGCACCGTACAGAGGTGACACGTGGCATTGTATAGACGTGACACATGGTTGTATGGAACACTAACGTGGCCCAATGACAGTACAACACATGGCAGTATGAATGACAGGTGGCAGTACGGATGCTGACGTGGTAGGGTGACATTGCGATATGGATGATGACATGGCAGTTGACATGGCATATGACTGTGCATGATGATTGGGCAGATGGTTGTGCGTTGACTAGATTGTACAAGCCAATCCAGAGGTGACACGTGGCCCAATCCCAGGGTGCCATGTGGTCCCCAGATTTAGCCAATGTTGGCTAGGCCAATTTTTTTTACCTTTGGCGGTTTGAACCTCCGACCTATTATCCAACCAAAGACCTCGCAACAAACGGTGAACCGACTGGGCTACTGTGAGGCTTGTTCAACCATACGCCCGACTATTCTTTTGAATTGAAGGTTGGAGGGATTTGGGGGTAAATCCAATTCAGCGAGGGGCTATCTCGACCGACCAGGGACACATTTCACTCCATATGACCAAGCGCCAGGAGCGGAAGCAGATCGCAGGGGTGGCTAACACTTGCTCACATGGCTATGCATACGACCAGCGCAGTAGCTTAAGACCAGGGATTAAAAGTTAGCGCCAAGACCGAGGCCATATGGAAGCTCCCAGGTGACCATGAGCCCAAATAAAGGGGGTTGCACACAAATTTTTTACCAATGTGGGTTTTTTAACTATATAATATGATTTTTATGCTGATTTTAGCCTGATTTGATTGCATTTTGCCCATTTTTGGGGGATCTGGAACCCGATTTTAGGCCAGATCTTGGGAGGAAGTTGGGATAGGATCCCCAACTCAAGATATATATAAATAATAGGTTTTTGATAGTCCAATAAGGTTTATATAAAACAAAATGATGAAGTTTTTGAAAGCCTGAGCCTTTTTTATGCAGGGAAGCCATTGAGGAAGTGAACTTTGGAGGCCAATTTCGGGAGCTACGCTCAGCCTTTTTCAATTCACTCAGTTGTGTTGGATTATCGAGGTCGAGAAGAATACAACCATACTAGTTTGTAATCCTTTGGATGCATTTTTTATGTACTTTTGAAACATTTAATATTAATAAGAAAGCCCCCCCCACTGAGACAAAGGCCCAAAGACGTAGGCAACCTTGTCGAACTTCGTTATCAAGCTTGTTGTTATGGTTTTTTGTTACTTTTGTTTAATTTTTTATCTACATTATTTATGATGGATGCAATATTATTTCATTAAGATCTTCTTCTTTTCTTAATTCCTAAGTGGTAATTTAACACATGCTTAAAAATCAACCAAGTCTTTAAAAGATCATTTTCAAATCAAGTGGTATTAGAGGAGTTTGACAATTGGTTATTTGAGTTTGCATGATTACTACGGAAAAGATAAGTCGAGGTGAAGGAGAGCTTGTAGAAGGATATACATATATTGGATCAAGAAAGAGGACTTCTTAAAGTGAGAATATGGCATCTGAAGAAGGAATGTCTCAGAACGAGATAGAGTTTCAAAAGACATTTTTTGTCATCTCTGGGATGGTAAAGGTATTATATGATGATTACTTGGAATGGAAGAATCATTTTCAAGGGGAATCATCAAAAAAGGATAAAAGTGAAGGAGGATTCTCCTAAACCTCCTCCTTCACCTCCTTCATCTCCATCATCTTCTTCTTCTTCAAGTACAAGTGGAACTTATACTGCAAGAAATAATTCTCATAAATATAAGCATGACATGAAATTACTTAAACTTGATGTAAAATTTGAATTTCCCATGTATGATGGTGAAGTCAATGTTGAGAGGCTTGATAACTGGATCAGACATATGGAAGTTTATTGCAGTGTGCAACAAATGAACGATGAGGCAACCCAGATATAATTGGCATTGCTTCATCTTGCAGGGACAAACTCATCTGATGGAAGAGTAAGTTGCAACATGGTACAAATCAAGTTGGTAATGTATTTCCATCATGGAAAAGTTGCAACATGGTACAAAGCAAGTTGTTAATGTATTTCCATCATGGCAAGATTTCATTTTTTCAAAACAATTTTATCCTTTGGGTTATAAGGAAAAGACTTTAATTGAATGACAAAGTCTTAAATTAAGAAAAGGACAAACGATGCAAGAATACACAGATGAATTTCGTGAGATGGCATTAATGTTAAATATTCCATTACATACACAAGAAACTCTTATGAAGTATATAGGAAGTTTACCTGCACATATTTCTAACATTGTATTTATGTTTGGACCTACTAATGTTGATGAGGTTTTTGTTCAAGCAACATACATTGAAGAAGGGAAAACAAGATTTGTTGTATAAGGGGAATCGTATTAAAGGAAAGAAGACAAATGAAAGGGGAATGGAAATAAAGCAAGTTCAGTGACAGTGAAGGAAGATAATCTCTCTTGCAAGAATTGCAAGAAAGAAGGGCATGATGATGACCATTGCTGGAAATTTCACCCAAAGAAGAGACAAAAATGGTCCAAAGAGAGGAAAGGGAGGAAAACAATTGCAACAACAACATGACTGTAATGATCCCAAGCCAAATTATTTCTTGGAATCACTAACTACTACTAATTTATTGAGTTATTAAGTGCATACAAGATTCATCAACACATGGAGATCACAATATATTCAAGATGT
>SNQJ01S0077200.1:40716-53137 GCA_010110895.2 Picea sitchensis | reverse complement strand
TGTTGTTTAAATCACACCAAATCATTATTTTATGTTGTTTATAATCCACTATGTTGTTTAAAATCAACTATTTTCTGTTGTTTAAAATCGATTTCTAAATGTCAGCGTGTAGAAATGAATGTCAGCATGTTAGAAATGGAAGAAATGGAATTAGCATGATGAAAACCAAACCCCTAAAACACTTGAATTTTACAGAATTTAGAACTCACACCAAATCATTATTTTCTGTTGTTTAAAATAGACTATGTTGTTTAGAATTGACTATTTTATGTTGTTTAAAATCAACTATTTTCTGAATGTCAGCATGTAGAAATGAATTTCAGCATGTAGAAATGGAATCAGCATAAATGAATTTCAGCATGTAGAAATGGAATCAGCATAATGAAAACCAAACCCCTAAAACACTTGAAGTATACAGAATTTAGAACTCACATAATTTAGCACTCAAATCTGCTGATCCAACAACAATTTCTTGCCAGATTTTCCACAAATAAAACATTGACAATGCCAGATTTCCCACAAATAAAACAATTTCTACAATTTCTTTTCCCACAAATAAAACAATTTCTACAATTTCTTGCCAAATTTATTTCCCAAAAATATCAAAATATACTCATAAATATCAAAATATACTAAAAAAGACTAAAACTTAGAACGTTTAAAGTAAAATCTGAAATCTGTGTATGTGTATGAAATCTGTGTATGTGTATGAAATCTGTTTGATGTCATCCAAATTCATCATAACTTAACTTTGACTTATTGGGTCATTGGATTCAAACCAGGATGAAATTTGTTTGATGTCATCCAAATTGATCATAACTTTGACTAATTGGGTCATTGGATTCAAACCAGGGAGAGAAGATTAGGAAAGAAGATCGTTTTTTTATGACGTAATTATTTGTCAGTGTTTTTGCTATGACGTGTTTTCAATCTACTTCTTCACTCTCAGCCAATACAATAAATGCAAATGCTATGACGTTGTTTTCAATCTACTTCTTCACTCAGCCAATACAATAAATGCAAATGCTGCAATTGAGGAGAAATTGATCATTCTCATTAATTCTCATGGCTTACATGTCTGTCACACGCACACAGAATCCAAAAATGATATTTCAGTTTCTTGTGATACAGACGCAGTGCCTAAGAGAATTCTAGAGATCATGAACATTCAAGGGCTTACTCGAGAGAACGTTGCAAGCCATTTGCAGGTATGCCTGCTAATATTCTAATTTCCACTTCACAAAAACTAACATTTACAGAAAACATCCTATAGCTTGTCAATTCATTAAATAATTTGATGTTCACAGAAATACCGACTCTACTTGAAGCGTTTGCGTGGGAATCTACCGGAACCACGCCCAGTCGCTTCGTTCCAGGCTGCCAGAGATGGCAAATCCGGCGGTACCATGCAAATCCGACAGCGCGGTAAAACTAGTCCTTCATCCTCACCATTATCAAGCTCATCCTCTGCTCTAAAAGCATTTCCTTCGCGTTTAGAATTAACAAGAGACCTCGACCGTGCCACTCTCAAGTTACTTGAACAATTCCAAGCTAACGAGCAGAAACTGGCCGCTAACCAGGCGAAAGCGTTACGACGCCTGGCCGCCGCTGCTGCGGGTCCGAGCTACAGGAGCACTAATGTTCATCTCGATCAAGGCTATGAAACCGGCACAGAGCTCCATATAATGAACCATGTCGGATGGCTTCGGAAAAACCTACAAGGGGACGGTGGCCACAGACCAAGTGCTGTCCATGATTCGGCAGCTCAGAGCTTCAAAGTCGACTTTGCTGAGTTGGACAAGACAAAGCCCCCTCCCAGGCTTTTCGCCCTTTCTACCCATCAACCCCAAATCGAAAATCCTTCACCCACTGCTAAAAGCCTTGAAATCAACATCAGCAAAGAAGAGGCAAAGAGGTCCATAGATGAACCTCTGCATATTGATCAGGAAGAATTACTATTCAATACTTTTGTGGAAGCGGAGTTTCGTCACGTGACAGTCCCCCCTGATCATGATCAGATGCCAACCTTGATTGCAGCTGCTGGCGATCTACCAGAGGAATATGTTATGCTTGCAAACAATTTTCTCTCGCAGGCTGTGTAAATAGAAGAAATCACCAAACATCCACATGCCACAACAACACAATGCGACTTGTCATGGCTTATACAACTACAGCTGGCTAGTGTCAGTGTTATAGGCGCTTCTGTGTCCGTAGCTGCTGCATGTACAAACAAAAATCTGTCTGTAATAAAATCAGTACATGATGTATATTATATGGTGTCTGCAGGGAATTTACAGAACAAACGAGAGACTTGCTTAGAGTCCATTGATGTGCTGCTTAATTTGCTCAAAGTAAAAATGAAGAGGCCGTGCCAACCATGGTGGTTCATGAGTAACCCTGTCGACCAACGTCTTCTGCCTAAACTCCACTTCAATTTTACATTTTATTTTAAGAGCTGAAGTTGAATATATAACTGAAAATAATCTATGCACTGGAGTGTTGAATTAATAGTACCCACTGAAATTTCCCCTGAGCTCTATTCTGATGGTCTGTAGCCTTGGCCTGACCTGGACAAGATGCCACAGAAATTCTCTCCTGTTCTTTTTGGGCCTTCTCAAGTAACCTCGCAATGTTCCATTCCTCGTAGTTAATTTATGAGAATACAGAACAATGTATTTAGATAATTTACACTAAAATGTTTTTTAGGGATCAGTTTGCCTAGGTGGAGTTTGTTGTTTGTTTCGTCAAGTTGACTTTGAATTTTGAGAATCCCTTTAGCACATTTCAGAGTTCATTTCCATTAGCTCAGCATCGTAGTTGTCAAATCAAATTTGTTCTTTAGAGTTTAAGATTTGGGCATTTTGCATTCAATGCTCTTTCTAGTGTGAGATTATAGGGTTGTTCTACTCTTTCTTTCTATTGTGAGATTGTAGGGTTGTTATACTCTTTCTTCATTTTATTGTGTTTTCAAAAGAAATTTACATGGTTCCTTTTATGTTTTCAGAGCCTATGTATGAGAAGTAGAGACAAGTCTTTCTATTGTGAGATTGCTTATGTATGAGAAGTAGAGACATGTCTTTCTATTGTGAGATTGTAGGGTCGTTATACTCTTTCTTCATTTTATTGTGTTTTCAAAATAAATTTATATGGCTCCTTCCATGTTTTCAGAACCTATGTATGAGAAGTAGAGACAAGCCTTTTCTTTTGCGATGAAAAAGGATTTATATAGTTTTTTTCCATACTTTCATAGCTTACAGGACTATATTGATGTGTTTCTAAAAAAGATTTATATATTTAATCCTTTTCTTTTGTGATGTGATTGAATTGAATTTTTATTATGGGTTTGAATTGAGTAACGAGTAATGAATATTAAGTCTAGAGAGTGATTTGCATTAGTTAATTATTTCCTTTTCCTAATTTTTTCACAATTTATTATTTTTTCTTCTTAATTTTTTCACAAATTATTATTTTTTCTTCTTAATTTTTTCACAAATTATTATTTTTTTCTTTCTAGCTTTTTCACAACTTGAGTGTAAAAGACCATCTAACCAATCTCTTGGTTTAAGTGCTAAGTTTATGAAGCATCACTAATTCAAAGATACCATCAACTTCAAGACCATCATGAACTTTTGATAAATTTAAATAAGTTCATAAGGCATCATTAATTCAAAAATACCATCAACCTCAAGCTCATCTTGGCTTGAGTGCTAGGTTCATAAAGCATCACTAATTCAAAGATACCATCAACCTCAATCCCATCATGACCTTTTGGTGAGTTTAAATAAGTTCATAAAACATCACTAATTCAAAGATGCCATCAACCTCAAGCCCATCTCAGGGCAAGTACTAGATTCATAAAGCATCACTAATTCAAAGATACCATCAACTCAAGCCCATTATGAACTTTTGATGAGTTTAAATAAGTTCATAAGATATCACTAATTCAAAGATACCATCAACCTCAATTTCATCATGACCTTTTGATGAGTTTAAATAAGTTCATAAAGCATTACTAATTCAAAGATGCCATCAACCTCAAGTCCATCTTGGAGCAAGTGCTAAATTCATAAAACATCACTAATTCAAAGATACCATCAACTTCAAACCCATCTTGTCTCAAGTGCTAGATTCATATAACATCAGTGGTTCAAAGATACCATCAACTCAAGCCCACTTTTGACAGTTTAAATATTATAAATGTTTCTCCATCAACTCAAGCCCACTTTTTACAGTTTAAATATTATAAATGTTTCTCCAATGTAATGAAAATATTTTTATGAAACTTTCTTGATCTCCATCATGAACTTTTGAGAGTTTAAATATTATAAATGTTACTCAAATGTAATGAAAATCTTTTATTTTATGAAACTTTCTTGATCTTTAGTTTCATTAAATATTTCCCAGTGAAATTACGCGGGCTCACTCCTCAATATGCATGCGGGCATATTGCGAACGTATCTACCCATGGCCTTTCGCCTTTCGAAGCGTCCTTACCTCTCAATGAGGGGTTCTTGCTTCTTTGTAAAATTAGACTTATATTTTTTACCTCTCAATGAGGGGTTCTTGCTTCTTTGTAAAATTAGACTTATATTTTTTATATCATTTTTATATTCTGTTTTTTTCAAACTCTTAAATAGATTTTCTTATTATATTTTTATTTTTATTTTTTTAATCTCATAATTCATTTTAGTTTTTTTTCAATCTCATAAATAGATTTTTTATTATATATATATATATATATATATATTTTGTTTAATTCCATAATCGATTTTAGCTAAACTGAGTTTTATATTTTTATGAAACTTTCTTGATATTTAATTTCTCATTTTGAGGGGTTCTTGCATCTATGTAAAATAGAATTATATTTCTTATATCATTTCTTATATTCTATGTTTTTCAATCTCTTAAACAGATTTTTTTATTATATACATTTTTTCAATCCCATAAATTTAGCCTTTTGCAGATAATGACATAAATCTAGCCTTTTGCACATAATGATAAGAAGTTTATTAAATATTGAATTTTTTTTTTCCAATTTGTTGCATTTCCATGTTGACCTTATTACACATTAAATAAATACGGTTATTTTCATTAGTTTCTGTACTTCTTCATGCACATCAGTTTTAAAATTAATTTTGGTCTCATATATTGAAAAATTACTTTTTTTTCTAAATTTTAGATTTTTTTTAATAAGTTAAAAAAAATTATTAGAACTTTTTTCTTATTTCAACAAAAAAAATTTAAGAAAAAAAATAAAACATCATTAAATGTTCTTTTAATTATCATGGTAATTTAGTACATTTGTTAAATTATATTGGATATTTTATTGGAATAGTTTCTTCATGTAGCATTTTTTCCTTCTCTATCAAAATCTCTTAATTTATTTTTTAGTTAGGAACTTTGATCGATTTTGTAAGCATTGGGTAGGTTTTAAATGTGGCAAAACCCTTCAGGGAAAGACTTTGAAATGCATGGAATTTCCATCATACAAAACTCACTCTACCTTTAAAATATAGTCAGATTCAACTCCATTTTTGGCTTGAAAAGTGAGTCTATTTGTTACAAGTTTAGCCTATTCCCATTTTATTCATGAGAAAATATTTTTTCCTTTTTTAAATTTGGAAAATCCTATTTCTCTATATTTTGGTTGGTTCCAAAAAATTTTGAATGGTCCACATGTGTTCTCCTTTACCATTGACTATGGCTCTAGTGAATGCACACCATGAGAAATCACTAGTGTCTACAAAAGGTTTTAATACTTCTATTCTACCCCATCTAGGGTAATTGTTCTTATAAAGGAATGGTATGTCCAATGAAGCTTTTTCTCAATTAGAAAATCTTTCTAGTCTCGAATCTTAGAAGAGAATGGTATGTCTAGTGTAATTCCTCATTTAGTAGATATTTATAGTCTCATTTAGTAGATATTTCTAGTCTCATTTAGTAGATATTTCTAGTCTCAAATCTCTTGATCTCTTTTCCCAACTCACCAACTCGAAGTTTGAAGAGCTATTTAGCCATCCAACGCCATCTCTAACATATGAATGAAGAATAATATAACATTTTATGAAAATTATTTTTTGGGAGGCAAACTTTAAGGATGTGATATTTGTCCTAAAGTGTATATAATGAGGTGAATAATGTAGTTAATGTCCATTATAAAGTAGGCGAATCATTCAATTTTTTCATGGTAGAGTATATCAACATTGTGAATATTCTCGGACTCAATTTTTTTAGTAGTATATTTCTCTTTATATACATATTAGACAAATTTATATTTGTGTTGGGAAAATATTTTCATTCTCAATTTTTTACATTTCCTTTTAATAATGAAGAAGGATTAATTTGGTGTAGATTCCACTATTAAGGGGTGGCCATTTCAAAAAAATTATCTAAAACTTGCATCTCGTCTCCTATATTTTTTGGGTGGTCATTTCAAAAAATTTATCTAAAACTTGCATCTAGTCTCCTATATTTTCTAGGCTCAATAAACTGTGAGAGATTACAAGATGGAAGAATAATTTATAGAGAATATAATTTTTATTACATCATCAATGATAACTATATTTGAAGAGTCTCAATAATTTGCAATTAATTGATATAACAATTATTAAGAAGTTTCTAAAGTTCACATTGTACTTAAGCGTAAATAATTGATATGTGTGCTTCTACAAATCAATTATAATCCACCAAATAGACTCCTAAGCATATTAAAAAATACTTATAAATACCATAATAAATATGAATTGCATGTTTGCGTTGACAGGGTTTAGGTACATGCACATATCTCGAATCGCATGGATAATGAGGATGAAAAGGAACCGATGGATTATGACAGAGATCTAGGTTGCACAGAGGACGTTTTTGTTTCCGATGTTGACTTCACTCATGTGTAGAAGGCCAAGAGGTCCCTTCCCATGGGCTCTTTCGGGCCATCAGATCATCCAGCTAACATGGGATTGGGGTGTGGGGATCTGAGGGTGGAAGCACATTCATTCCTAGCACAATTTAATCCTAGAGGCTCAAGGTACGATGGATCGAAGGACGATTCAGTGCATGCAATAGGTAATGAGCCTCGAGCTCAATCTCAATCCCCTTGTCTTTCTGTTTCGCGGGGTAGTGAGGTTCATTCAAAAGTTAATGCACGCAATAATGAAGGTCTGCTAACTCCATCTAATATCCAAAGGAAGTCAGAGTCAAAGTGTTGGAAAGCAAGTAAGACAAGGAAGAATATGGTGGTAGGTGATGACATTTCTATCAACAAGATTCCAAAGTTGATGGGAAGCACTATAGTCGGTTGCTTATGCGGAAAGATAGTGTGCCCGAATTATTTGGTAAAATGGATTGACAAGAATTGGATAGAATTTTTAGGGTATAGACTTGGTTTTCACATATTAACCAGAGGATGGATATGCTTTAAATTCCACACTGAAGAGTATTTGAGTGAAATCTTAGTCGGATTTGGGGGTGGGGTCCCTCTAGATTTATTTGAAAAAGAATGGTCTGTTTATTTTGATCCATCTTGAAACCCTCTGGCTCTATCAAAGGTTTGGGAGATCTTTCCAAACACACCGCTGGTATTCTAACATTCAGAGTTGTTGAAGGAAATCAAGAACAAAATTGGAAAATTTTGCAGTCTCGAACTAGAGTGGGATACTAAGCTAGATATACGGAAGGCTTGGCTTCAAGATGAAGTAGACATGTGGGAGGGTTTGCTGGATGAGATAGAATTGGTCTGGGAAGGATTTTCCTAGATCCAAAGGATTGATTATTGGAAAGTTCCCTTTCGATGCTTTCACTGCCATGAGGTTGGTCAACTCTAGGCACAGTGCAGAAGGAATTTGTCCCTTTTTCATCCTTTTAGAAAGATTTGGAAAATGAAGACTCCATAGGATAATTCTCTCAAGGAAGAGAAAAAATTAGTCAATGAATAATCCATAAGAAATGCAAAGGAAACGAGGAAGGAATCATCGGGTTTTCTTCTTCAAAGGATGTTCACAATGGGTCAACTGGTAAGGTTTTGAGTTAATATCTCTCCCTATCAAAAAAATCGTTTAAAGTGAATTCTTGTCATTTTAGTCATGCATGTGATGATGTGGTCAAAGTGTTAACACATGTCAGGCCCCCACCCCTCCCCTTTCTGGAGCCAGAGAAGGTCCCTTCTCCTGGGAAGATCCTTGGCCCAACACTCCTCTTTTTGGGAAGACAAGATTTCATTCGCGATCCCCAGCCATGGTTTTCCCCTTCCTTCTAGGGATTCCTCATTCGCCAACAATTTCTGATCTAGGTGGATCTCAGTGGCCTTCCACCTTTTCCACTAAATCAACATTTCGAGCCTATAGTTTTGATAAACCATGATATTCACCCTTTTGATGGGGAATGGAATGTAATGCCATATTCATTTTTTAATTACAGACATCATGTAATGATTTCCTAGTGGTTTTATGTACATTCCTACAACATAGTGTTAATGCACTGGATCTCATTAGAACTCCATAGTTAAGCATACTCAAGCTAGAGTAGTACTAGGATGGGTGCCCTCCCGGGAATTCCTAGTGTTTTACATGCCTATAGCATTTTATAAAATTAGTCCAATTTATCTCACATGCATAATGAAAATTGTTCTCCTCTCACTCTCTCATATATAATTAAGGTGAAGGAGGCCCTTTAAGGATGCAATGGAGTGTGATGTAAAGCTTGTTTCGAATTCTACAATGTTTTTCTCTCTTATTCATTAATATAAGTTGGGTTTCACTATATTTCTTTGTTTCTTGCAATATCTCTATGTATTTCCCTGTTATATCTCTATTATATTTATGTCTTCATGTCATTCTCAAAATAATCCAGATTAGTGGTAGCAAAGAAGTCTACTCCTTGTCGTTTCTCAAAGCAAGTCCCCGACAAGGTCAAGGTGTAGAGAGTTGGGTCTCGAGCTAGTTTTTCTTGAGGATAACCACTCTCATCAATCAAAGCAACCTCCCATGGCAGAATAAAAGAGAGATGAAAAATCATGAGATCCTTTCAAGATGTTGCTCAAGGAATCCCTCGCGCGACAAAGGAATGAGATGATGGACAAATTCGCTCAGATCCTTTGAAGATTATCAATGGTGACGATCGAGGCATCTTCAACAAGAAACCATTTTGCAGGTGTGACACCCTTCAAGGTACAATTCAATTTTGATATCCCCTTATTTGAAGACCAGATATATGCAGATGCTCTAGAAAAATCATTGAATTTGCTAGAAGGTTATTAATTTATCCAAAAAAAAATCGACAGTGAAAATATCACCTTTGAGATCCTTAAATCCCTTCCCCATGTCATAGCTTAGTGGGAAGGTTACTTGGAGAGGTACATCATGGGTGAATCTACACCATTCAAGAGAGAACCCACTTGGGCAGCATTTGTAGATGCCCTACAGGAGGATTTCTACCCTATCAGTAACTATGATGACTAGTACATGAGATGGACAACTCTACGTTAGAAAAGAGACCATACGGTGCTGGAGTACACTATCATATTTCATACCTTGCACTCAAAGTTGGGTATCAAAGACTCCAAGTGACACCTGATCTTAAAGTACCGAAGTGGTCTGCATAGGTACATACAAACAAATATGGATTTCTTGGACATCTCCTCACTAGGAGTTGCTTATCGATACGTGGTCAAAATCAAGCAAAAATTAAAGCAACGGAGTAAGTGGGAGTTCAAGTTTGAAAATATGCCACAAAAAAAGTATGGAAAAGGCAACCCTAACTCATAGAACGAAGGAAATATCAAAAAGGAAGGCCACCATCAAGAGAGCCAGTCCAAGACGTAGGAAAAGCAGGGTAATGTAAAATTTAAGAAAGACACTGGAAAGCGGTGTGAGTTCCACAAAATACCCTGGCACAATACCTTTGAATGTCGCTCAAAACAATCATTGGTGGTCGAGCTCAAAGAAAAATAATTAGAACCTCACTCAAACTTTGATTCAGAGAACAATAAAAGGAAACAAATCATCGATGTAGCACCCACTACCACCATTGTGGCCACAACAATATAACCGAAAGAACTAGAGGATCTTGAGGAGGGGGAGCACCTCTTCCACTCGCATATGTAGGTAAAGGGGATGCCATTGCATTTCATTGTTGACAACAAAAGTCAGAAGAACCTGATCTCGCCCAAGGTTGTCAATAGATTGAAGTTGCCAACAATTTCACACCCCCAACCATACACCATTTGATGGTTGAACCAGGCACAAGACATCTGTGTCAGCCAGCAGTGTCAATTGTCCTATGGCACCAATCCCTTCAATGATGAGGTAGTGTGTGATGTTTCCCCACTTGAAGTATGTGATGTTCTTTTAGGACAACAATATCTATGGAAACTCCACACTATCTATGAGTCTCAACCCCACAGTGTCATTGTTACTCTAGGAGGCTAGCTTTACATGGTACGAGAGGTAATTTCGACTACTATCTTGACAAAATAGTGCCACAAAGTAATCTACCATACCACAAAATTTAGCCTCTTCATGATTTAGTCAAAAGGTGAACAGAAGGACAATGTGACCACTATAGCCTCAACCCGACACGTTTCTATCCAGCAGAAGCAGGTCGACAAGATTGTAGAGGAACACAAGCAAAATGAGATTCTTCCATATGTTCAACATAGCTCTACTGGCCATGGCCCTTTTCAGGTGTGCTTGGGGTTCCCACTAGTATCCCCCATTGATATAGATCTTCTTGCTGTATATTCATCGACAAAGTCCTCCCACACTCATACCAAAGAAGATCATGTAGCTAGATCTATTGAATGGATCCAACACCTCCAACAAGAAAAGTACAAGTAGGACATCTAGATCATGACATCCTTCCACAAGAAAAGTACAAGTAGGACATCTACTTCAATAAGAGAGGTAGATCACCAAGGTTCAGATTCAACAGAAGTTTCTCAATCTCCCGAGGGAACTTGACGCAATGGGGACCATTGCTTCCTAAGGAGGGAGGAATGATCCAGGTGGATCTTGGTGGCCATCCACTTTTCCCACTAAATCAACATTTCAAGCCTATCGTTTTGATAAACCATGATATTCACCCTTTTGATGGGGAATAGAATGTAATTCCATCTTCATTTGTTAATTACAGACATCATGTAATGATTTCCTAGTGGTTTTATGTACATGCCTACAACATACCATTAATGCACTGGATCCCATTATAACTCCGTAGTTAAGCATGCTTAGGCTAGATTAGTACTGGGATGGGTGACCACCCACGAAGTCCTAGTGTTTTACATTCCTATGGCATTTTATAAACTTAGTCCAATTTATCCCACATGCATCATGAGAATTATTCTCCTCTCACTCTCATATATAATTGAGGTGAAGGAGGCATTTTAAGGATGCAATGGAGCGTGATGTAAAGCTTGTTGCGAATGAAGCGTAGCCAACATCTCTTTCTTATCAGAGATAAGCTACCTCATTTTGTTAGTTTGTGTTCTACAATATTTTTCTCTCATATTCATTAATAGAAGTTGGGTTTCACTATATTTCTGTGTTTCTTGCAATATCTCTGTATATTTCCTTGTTATATCTCTGTTATATTTTTGTCTTCATGTCGTTCTAAAAAATAATTCGAATCAGTTTCTCGAAATCTTCACTCAAGTCTGACTACCTCCTCGGGTCTAGAGTAAACTATGGGTCAGTAGGGGAGCTTGCAGGGGTCTAAGCATTCGATAAGGCCCCTGGGGGATAGGTGGGTAGAAAATCATTTTTATCCAAGGCTAAGTTAAAGGCTAAGAAGGAAATTCAGGATGGAAAAAAGGCAACGATTGTTCGGGCCCTTAGAGTGGGGATGCCCCCTACAATGTCATATGGGTTGGGGGCACCCACAAAAAATTATCCCTCAAAAGGCTTGTGTAATTGCATAAGTCAAACGTCATTTTAATTCAGGAGACTATGTGTGCTAGGGAAAAAGCAGAAGAAGTTTTACAGCCCTGGTTAAAGGGTCAATGCTTTTGTTCTTTGGATTTGGTTGGTCTTTTAGGGGGTCTTCTCACTGCTCGAAACTCTTGTTTCAGGAATGTCTACTCCATTAGGAGAATTTTGAGGTCTAAAAAGGGACTCCCAAGAGACATTTTAAAATATTATGAGTTTGTCATTTTGTGGGGAAGGTATATTTACAACTCACATTTTGCACTACAATCCATGTAACCATAGTTGTGTTAAATTGAAAAGTTCTCTAGAAATAAAATTAATAAAAAATCTTATATTGATGTGACTAAAAGAAAATGATGCGACTATAAATAGAAGTGAACTTTTAAAAAAAAAAATATTGTACTTAAACAACTAATGCATGTGTCATTTGTCCTTAAACAACTTGAAATAAAATATAAATATAAATTCATAAATTATTAATTATATTATATATTATTATTTAAAAT
>SNQJ01S0077200.1:0-31224 GCA_010110895.2 Picea sitchensis | reverse complement strand
TCACTTTATTATTTAAATAATCATCTTTGACTTTGCCACTTCACTTTATTATTTAAATAATCATCTTTGATTTTGTCACTTCACTTTATTATCCTCTTTGACTTTGTCACTTCACTTTATTATTTAAATAATTTATTCTTTGCAAGCACTTTGACTTCTTTGACCTTTTGGGGCTTCAAGCCAACATATGAGGGTCCTCCAACTTCGTAAGGCCATAACTCTCAAACCGTGAGGAGTTATGTGAAGTTCCACATACCATAAGAAATGACATGACATGTACTATCCATATAGAATAGTCTGACCTACAAATATATCAAAACTCATACCATTATACATCAAACAAACTTGGGTCCATTACCCAAACCTTTGTTCTACCGAAATTCGCTACCGAATTTTCTTCAAGGGTTGACATCAATGACAACCAACCCAATTAATCAACAAGGGGATTCATCAAAAGAAGATCATATCTAGATTCAAAAGTAGATTTGAAATTAGTAAACTCCGCTATTCGATAGCCTTTACAACTACATTTGTTTTAGTTTATGTCTTATGATTTGAATGGATTTTCCTTCGAGTAAACTAGGAAATTTTGTTATTTTTTTGTTATTTAAATTAAGCATTCTGTAATCAGTAGGGGGGAGAGAGGATATCTTAGACTCGAGAGGTTTGAGAGAGAGTTTGGAAGATCCAAGAAGAGCTGAGAGGGAGCTATAGAGTATGTATAGTCTCTGGTTTAAATCGAAGACCTGATTCTATTTCTATGCCAAAGAACTTCAGTTGATAAATAAAGCTTTTGATTAGTTTGTTAATTCCATTTTTGTGTTATCATATTTTATCAAATTTCTTCTATTAGTTGTGTGATTGTCAAATATGTTTTAGTAAATATTACTAGAATGTATGCCATGAAACATAATTAATTCATTTTGTAATTTTTGGAAAGGATTTCTAATCTATTACATGTTCTTGTTGTAGCTATACCAAAAGCATGTTGCTTTGGTCTAACCTACAATTGTGTTTTTCCTGAATTCTTCATTCGCAACTATTCAATCTCAGAATAGATCTATGACTTCTTTAGCTTGAATTGTCTACCATAGAATGTTAGGTTAAGGTCATTGTATTTAATGGACTCCATGCCCAATGGCTTCACTTCCTTCTTGTTGAACATATCTCTCTCAAAATTTCCTGAAAAACCCAACCCAAATCATTTCTAATTTAAGGTGTGCTAGGCTTGTTCCTAAAGCAGTCTAGGAAAAAATTCTAGCGCTAACATATTTTGGTGTCGCTTCCAGGGAGCGAAGAATGAAGTGATCTTTCTTTGGAGAATGACATTGATCAGATTCTCTTCTTGATGGTGAACAAGAAGTGAACACATATATCATACTGCATACCATTCACCTAGCGACTCCACTCCATGAAGGAAGAACCTGTTGGCGACTTTACTGATACAGGACAACCCTGGCAATGGAATCTATCTTGTCTGAGAGGTTTTCACCTCTCAATTTTTTAGCTATTCCTATTTTTCCTAATCCTGAGCCTTCTTTCCTAGAATTCGCAGACTTTCTTCCTATATTCAGTGGAAATGAAGAGGATAATCCTACACAACATCTTCTCAATTTTCATCAGTGCATAGATCAACTGGATTTCTATCATGAATATGCTCTCATGAAGATGTTCGTATACTCATTAGATGTTTATGCTTGAAAATGATATCGGTCACTTTCTATTGCCAACATATCTTGTTTGAATGAATTCCATACAACATTCAACAAGTATTGTAAGAGGTATTATTCTTCTGACAAACTTCTTGAAGAATGTTGTGAAAGGTACAAGTATTATATTCAAAAAGCAATAGAGTGTTCGTTGTGTGATGAGCTCTGTGAAGATCTGTTTGAAAGAGAAATTAAAGAAGATTTAATTCTTGAAGGAAATACTTCAAATCCTTCTATTCAAGAGAAGTTTGAAACATGTGATAGTCCCTTGCAAAATGAATTTGATCATGAAGTGATTGGAGATATTTTTCAAGATCATGAAGTAGGAGATCATTCTAATATATTTGTAGATCCATCTGTCTATAATTTGGATATGAATGAATGAGCTCATGTTTATGATGAGTATAAGGAACAAGTGTTTTTTTAACATAATTTTATTGATGAACCTTATAAACAAATCAACGTTGAGGAGGGATATCAACATGTTTTTCATGATATAATTTTTAAATATCCTCCTTTGTTTGATGATTATGGAGATGGTGATGTCGAAGACCATGAAAAGGTTGTTTTCCTTTTCTCTAAAGTTTCAAAAGATGTTGAAGCAGAGAAGGCAAAATTTGTGGCAAATTCTATTGTTCTTGTATCTTTCATTTCAGATTCTAGTAAACAATAGTATAAAGGGAATATTGAAGAACTACAGGAGCAGTTGATCCTATATTAACCACCAAAGGTTGAGAAACCATCTCTGCAAATCAGGAAGACTGTATTCACCATGCTTGAACCTGGATCTGCATAAGATATCAAACAAGATTTGGTCAATAGTGATATTAGATTGCAGCCCATTTCTTTTGAACATCAAGAAGAGGTATTTATTCATGGATTTTATGACCCTACTGTTGATAATCTGGAGTCTTTGAGCTATATAGATGTAAAATCATTATTTTCAAATGAAGGCTGGTTCTATTGTCTTTTCAAATTACATCTTTGTATGCCATGGGATTCTTCATTTGTCAGATCAAGATCTGAAGTTTCACCCATTAGTCAGATGCTTACTTGGTTGCTTGAAAGTTCATTTTTACATAAGAAGTTTATTTCAGCAGTTAGAAGTAGGTAGTGCAGATAATAAGCTCGCTTCCCAAGCATTTGGTTTGTAGCAGTATGTTTTGTTTTCAGTTGTGTATGTTCGAATTTGAATAAGTTGTAGAGGTTTGGAAGGTGGCGAATGAATCCATAGCCCAATGGATAAGGCACAAGTCTACAAGTTCTTGGCAGCTCATAGGGAGCATGCCATCCCCTGTGGAGCCTATGTTAACATCGATATTTGCAATGTCAAATTGTGGCCTTAGAAGACGCTACAGGAAGCTACAGTCCCCAGTAACAAAATTCACTAAAGTAGCACCACAATTGTTCTATTTTTTATCCATATGCTTGCCTATTTTATTGTGCTTATCCTGTCATTTGTTTTGAAACATCCATTCCCCATGCCAAATCTCATTTAGTAGATTTTTTTTTTTTTTAATATAAAACCATTATGTTAGTTTTGATTTTATTTTTTAAATAAAATTATTAAAAATAAAAAAACCCACTTATTCTCTCACCTACCTATCCCACTCATTATCTCACCTATCCCACTCATTATCTCACATCACCTCACTCATTCTCTCACCTCACCTACCCATCCACCTCACCATTCCACTCTCATTGTCCACTATACATTTATTTTGTTTATCTTAATTACTTTATACACGCCATACCAGTTCATTTATAAAATAACATAGAAATTCCCGTGAGGTTTTTGGCATAAGAAATCTAATGTGCCATTAAATAAAAATCACTACAGGAACACTTGTAGCGGCTAATATTAAATTTAAAAATGCATAGATCAATCTTACCGATCAAACACCAGATGCCAAGAGGAGTTTAATTGACAACCGGGTGCTAGCGGGAAAACCCCCCCTATGGCTACACCAAGGTTTACAATGTAGGGAGATCAATAAACGTTTAAAAGTCTCCTACTTCTCTAACTACCCCAAACATATCCCAGACTCATACAAGAAAAGAAAAATGAGAAGGATCGGGTAACTGTACCTCTACTCTGCGTCCGGTGATGATCCTCTCGTGCTTGAAAGCTTCGTTGACTGTGCGCCTCCTCCCAAGGCTGGTCTGCATTCAAAGACAGACAAACAGAAAGATACAAGCATGCAATTTATGTACAAACTAGGCTTAGATGTTAGAATAAAAACATAAATCAAATGGAAACATTCGACACATCACGAATTGGGACAAGAAAATTACTTCTTTTATTGATAATACAATGATCACTTACAACCAAAGCCAGATACTGCTCCATGAACCTAGTCCAGGCTCCTCTTCACCAAGCTCCAAGTACACCTCCATATGGATTCTCCTCTCAACCTTCTTCTTGGGAATTATAATGGGTTTATGATGGAGGAAGGAAGGCAAATTGGGGAATTCTGAGGAAATTCTCACAAAAGGTCTGCAAATGCTTGGGGCAAGGAGGGGATGTGAAACGAGCAGAGTTTCAATGTTCTTATGTCCAGATGTGGAATGAGACCCCAACACCTCCTTTTATATGACAAAAGGATGGTTATTCGGTTGGGTGATGAGCTATAGGCGATGGATTAGTTGGGAAACTACCCAATAGCCTGTAATCTCAATGAATTCCTTACAACTTTTTATTTTTAGCAACTTTTGCAAGTATACGCGGGTTGTAGCGATGAAACATGCGTACATACGTGGGCTGTAGTGTTGTAACAAGCATATGTACGTGGGCAGTAGTGGTGCAGGGCACGTACATCTTCAAAAAATGGGTTTTTTAGAAGAACAACTCAGTGATGGCTTGGCAAAAAATGCAAGTAAGAGGGCCAAATGTTAGGTATGCATATGTAGATAAATTTAGGGTTATAATAGATTCCCCCTAATGTATGAGGTCAGAAGAGCATCTAATGGCTGAAATACATTACAAAATATTCACCAATGTACGAAACGAGTGAGCCCGGGACTAGAGTTCGGGAGGTGCCATCTGCAAAAATAACAATTGTCTCTCTGAGGCGAGCATACCCATGCTTGGGATGAAATAAATCATGGATACCAATCAAATACACTTTAGACCCATTTCATATAAAAATATAAATTTTAACCACGAGTAATACACAGTGGATCTACATCTCGAAATCAAAGATATACAAGTATAGTATCCATCTTCGAGAAGCCAACAACGCATGATGGCTGGAGATGAGGTCTTCATAGCTTGAGCAAAAACTTCAAGATATTCAAAACTTGGGTAGGAGTACAATGTGAGTGTATGAATTCACTACCTAGAGGTCTTCGACAACTCGTTGGGAAAAGACAAGAGGATATCAATGATTAGGAAGAGAACTTCATTTATTTCAAACAAGGACTTGATTAGAATTTTGGGATGGATGGGCATAAGGGCAAGAGACAAACTACAGAAAGGTTGACTCAGGCTGGGTGAAACTTCCCTTGGAAAAGAGCATGAAAGATGATCAGATTCATGCAGCATGACATTGACATAAGTTCACGATACAGGAGGCAACGCAAACTCTCCATGTGTTTGGAAGAGTAACCAAACAGAGGAGGACACAACTCTATGTAGCGAGAACAACTTCCTAAGGTCATATTAGATCCCAAAGATTGACTAACAAACAGAAGGATGTGCTTTTTCCAAGGGCAACTCATTGTGCTGCCAAAAAAGAATATATATTTCATGTCCCCTCTTTTTGGGTTTTTTTTTTTTTTCAATTTTAAAGAGCTTGAAAAGAATAAAAAGATAACTACATTGAAAGGAGGAGCAGTGTCAAGCATACTAGTTCGAGGCACAAGGAACATGCTAATGCACCGGATCAATGTCAAAAGCATACTAGTTCCAGGCACAAGTAACATACTAATGCTCAGATCAAGGAGACATGTCCAGGAAAAGGACACTCAGGGAAAATTCCTCCATGGGTCAAGGTGTCAGGTCGCAGAGGCAAAGTTCTACAAGGCTTGCATATAAGGCATGCTTTAAAGGTTCTGTTGAGAGCAACATGGAGTCGACATTAGGCCAAATATGCAGAGATGAAAATTCAATTAGCAAGACACAATGGAACCCCCTTGAATGTAATTTTTAACAAGCCCAGAGAAGGTAAGCTCGGTAGTTTTTGAACGTTTAGAGAGTCTAAAAAAACGTAACGAAGACTCCACTGGGGTACCATTTTGGGAAGTAGTCTATTCGGTTCGAAAAAGGGGTAAACTAGAACTGAAAAGAAGTCTATTCAAAACCATTTTAACGAGTGTGACACAAACAAGATCACTCGAAAATCTTTTCAATTTTAAGGAGTATGAAAAGAGATTGACTATGGACTCACTCCCTTTTTCTAGATTTAGTCTCCTTAGCCCAAAAAAGTATAAACTTTACTGAGGAGAACAGTCCTGGCGAGACAAATCTCCCGAGGTGTACCTTTTTCCTCCATAATCCACAGGCTGAAAAAAGGGGTAAACTCATGCCAGTAGATGTTCTTCTGGACCAATTTAATGAGTGTGAAGGAACAAGGTCACTCGACGATCTTTTCAATTTTAGGGAGTCTGAAAAGAGCATAACTATGGACTCCGTGAGGGTTCCCTTTTCGTAAATTTAGTCCCTCAGGCCAGAAAAAGGGTTAAAATTATACTTGAGAATACTCTTCTAGCGAACCGAAGCTCCTAGAGTATACCTTTGTTCATAAAATTGACCATCCGGACCGAAAAAGGGATAAACTACCACCGGACAGACGTGCCTTCAAATTTGAGTTTGGTGAGAGTGAAGGACAACAAGATCACTCAACAATCTTTTCATGTTTAGTGAGACTAAAAAGGGCTTAAAGAAGACTCCAAGAGGTTGATTTTCTTAGTTAATCCGGACAATACTGAAAAGCATAAATGTAGTCTCGTCGGATGTTGCTTTTGGATTTAAGTGAGCTTGAAAGACAACAAACCATGCTCATTCGGGAGTCTCGTAGGCTTTGACCAATATTCTCTTCTATAGTCAACCTGGAAAGTCTCCCAAAAGGGAAGAAAACATAAACCACGGTGTAAGTCGTCCCATGGTATATAAACTGTAGTCATGGCTTCAAGGATAGCCTCATCAGAAAGCAATTCAATATCTGAGAAATCATGCGAACGAGGAGGGTCAACAGTCCCAAAGGGAGAAGTAAATTGACCATATTCCATATGACGATGGAGGTTTTGGCCAGGACCGACAGAGTCTATCAACGAAGGATCACAAGCACAAGGGCTTGAGGATCTACAAATAGTGAGATCAGACTCAGTAGGAGACTCAATATCACTTGGACCAAGAGGGGGAAGCAAGGGCTCCCATGCCCATATTGGATAAACCAATGGATCAATTGTCGAGACCAAGTCTTGAGAAGGAAAACATGAGTGAACAAGTTCTTTCTCTAGAGAAATTGAACACCGAGGATAAGACGCCCCATAATTAACTTGTGGTGGGGTAGAGTCTACGCAAACACTAGGAACATATAAAGGGGTAGCTTGAAATAACGCCGAATTAAGATGGTGATTATTAGATTCCAGATGGTCAATAGTGACAATGCTTCCATTATGAGGGAAATGCATCACCCGGAAGAGCATAGACACCACAACCTTCATAGCATATACATAATCATGCCTGAGAAGAATATTGAAATCTAAAGGGCCTTGCACCATTATAACATCAACAAGGACAGTCTTCCCACCTAACGAGATAGGAAACTGAGGAAGAACCCCCAAATATTCATTAGGATGTCTGTCAAAATCCAACAGCTTATGCAAAGTAGACACAAGCTCAGGAGATCCCAAGACTTTCCAAACTGAGGAGGATAAAATACTTGTAGAGGCTCCTTCATCCACAATACATCAATAAATGTTTGTTGAATTAACTTCAACCCTTATTTGAAAGGGTGCGAAAGAAGGAAGACAAGGCTCAACAAGTTCATTCCATTCAAAGGAAACCATCCTAGGGCTTGGAGGGGGTTTGCTCGAAGTGAGCGGAATGCCCCCTTGTTATGAAAGTACTGAAGTGGAAATGTTAAAAACATAGTCAATAGACACATCACTCCCCAAGAGAGGAGTGGGATCAGCCGAAAATTGCATCGGCATGACCACTTTGGTAGACTCAACACTCTCCAAGAGAATATTGGGATCAATCGAAGACTGCATCGGCATGACCACTTTCTCAACCACTAGCTGAATAGGCTGCAAGACAACATGGTCTACAGACACATCACCCCCCAAAAGAGGAGTAGGATCAGCCAAATATTGCATCGACATGACCACTTTGTCAACCAAAGGCTGAAAGGACTGTGATGAAACCTCAGAAGACTCATAATCATAAGATCTTGTAGACAAGGACCATAATATTCATACCTCTGGAAGGCCAGGGCATAAATGAGTAAGGTGATCTCCCTTGCAAAGCTTACAAGGGAACTTAGTCTTACGTCCTATCTGTCTAGGTTTCTCAACAAAATCAATGCCCCCAGCATGACTAGAAGTGGTTGGTTTCACATCTCCAACATGAATTGCAGAGGTTGGTGATTGGTTGATAACATGAATCGCAGAGGCTACAGACCTATCGCTAGTATGACTAGCAGTGACTGGACTTTTCCCCCCAACATGACTTGAAGAGGCTGGGTTCTTTCCCCCAGCATGACTTGCAAAGGCTGGGTGTTGGTCTTCAACATGACTTGTAGAGGTTGAGGAACTATCTCCAACATGACTTGTAGAGGTTGGTGACTTCTTCTTCCTATTCTTCCTCTTTCTATTTCGTTTAGACTTCTAGTTACTAGTAACTGTACTTTCACCAGAGGAGGGAGGAGGAGGAGAAGACTTTGTTGATGAAGGAACATCAACATGGTTCCCATGACATAAAGTGCTTAACTGAGAAGCATCAAGAGCATTCGAGACATTTGGAATGGTACCCAACCAAACCGGTAGTCCCACATTCAACCCAGGAATGTACAAAGTGGCCATCAAAGGGACACCAACATTTTCGAAGAAAGGAAAAGCACAAGAATCCCCTTGTGAAGGGGTTCCTTGGTTGGTATCATCAGTAACTTTTTCCATGAATATCTTATGCACAAGTTCTCCCCTTGCAAGATCGTTCAAGTCCATCAAAGTCTCACACACTGACTCTAGAGAACCAGTGGTATAAAAACAACGCCTATAAAGAGGCGGCTCCACATTTCTAAGAGGAAGACCGAAAGGTCCTCACGACTGACAAAGTGGGCGATCTACCACCCTAGGTCAGAGACCCAAAGCAATGACTGACTAACTCACTATGGAAAACTAGGGAGCACAAAGCACACACTAAAAGTTCCTAAAGGAAAATCAAGCAAAAAACTATCTAGTAGGAAGAATAGTTACGCCAACCAACACTAGAGCAACTAATCAGTGCAAGTGCAACTCGAACATGGAATCACCCTCCGGGTATACTCTGCAAAGTGTGACCCAACGTTTTCCCTAGGTACCGCGGTATACCCCCGCAGTCACCTGTGTAAGTCTCTAGAAAATGGGAAACTAAGTTTCCAACTCGCAAACAATCACCATGCGGGTACAGTCGACAATTGGGTGGACCGCAATGAGTAGGATAACAAGTTTGAAACCTATCGAGGGTGTCGAAAGCAAGTGGTCAGGAAGACAACTGAGGATCTAGAACGGATTCGAGGTCCACGAAGATCTGTAGGCAAATGCGAGCGATAGTATCCCATGACAGATCCTTAATATGCGTTCCCCACTACGTTTCATCCAACTTTGGAGGGGTTATCTCCGCTGCCTTTTCTCACACAACCTCGTGTTTAGCCCCATTGTACGTGGGTTGTTTACTATACATGGCGCATATGTACGCAGGTTGACCCACTACAGGGCACGTACACCTCTGTACTTCTTGAAAATAGAAATAAAACAGACTACCTGACAGGGCAGGGAGAACTCGTATGGCACCAACAGGTGACCAAAATCCCTTAAAACACTCAACAGACTCAACAAAAACTCAAAAGGTATAAAACCAATCCCAAAACCCCCCCTAAAACCCTAGAGGTATCCCCAATATGGTCTCCATTTCTGCTAGCGGGAAAAATCCCCCTATGTCTACACCAGGGTTTACAATGTAGGCAGATCAATAACCGTTTAAAAGTCTCCTACTTCTCCAACTACCCCAAACATATCCCAGACTCATACAAGAAAAAAAAAAATGAGAAGGATCAGGTAACTGTACCTCTACTCCACGTCTGGTGATGATCCTCTTGCGCTTGAAAGCTTTGCTGACTGCATGCCTCCTCCCAAGGTTGGCCTGCATTCAAAGACAGACAAACAAAAAGCTACAAGCATGCATTTCATGTACAAACTAGGGTTATATTTTAGAATAAAAACATAAATAAAATGGAAACATTTGACACATCATGATTTGGGACAGGAAAAGTACTTCTTTTATTGATAATACAATGATCACTTACAACCAAAGCCGGCTACTGCTCCATGAACCTGGTCCGAGATCCTATTCACCAAGCTCCAAGTGCACCTCTATATGGATTCTCCTCTCAACCTTCTTCTTGGGAAGTATAATGGGTTTATGATGGAGGAAGGAAGGCAAATTGGGGAATTCTGAGGCAATTCTCACAAAAGGTCTGCAAATGCTTGGGGCAAGGAGGGGATGTGAAACAGGAAGAGTTTGATTGTTATTATGTCTAGATGTGGATTGAGACCCCAACACCTCCTTTTATATAACAAAAGGATGGTTATTCGGTTGGGTGACGGGCTATAGGCGGTGGATTAGTTGGGAAACTACCCAATAGCCTGTAATCTCAATGAATTCCTTACAACTTTTGCAAGTATACGCGGGCTATAGTGGTGAAACATGTGTACGTACGCGGGTTGTAGTGGTGCAATAAGCGTATATACATGGGCAGTAGTGGTGCAGGGCACGTACATCTTCAAAAAATGGGTTTTTTAGAAGAGCAACTCAGTGATGGCTTGGAAAAAAATGCAACTAAGAGGGTCAAATGACATGTATTCATATGTAGAGAAATTTAGATTTATAACAATATCCCACTTGGAGGTGAATGATACCCTACAGAGGTCATATGTGTTGGTTAGAATACTCATCCATCATGCTTGAGCCTAATAAGAAAGTCTTATAACTGTCTCTCTTTTTTCCCTCCCTAAACTATGGTCAAGGACCCAAGACCCATCCATGATGTTCAAGACCTCGTAATGGAACCCTTGTTCAACTCAAATGTTAAATACTCCCTAGAGAGAGCTCATGTTGTGGCTTGTAGGTGTTGGTCATGGTTCTTAATATTAAGAAATTTCAATTAGGACTTAAGCCTATCGTCCCTGCCCCCAACCATGTTTATTCATTGACATTTATTTCTAGTGTGCAAAACCTAGTCATGGTGCATGTATCCCATGCAAAGGCGTGGAAATAACCCCTACAAAGAATTTGGGTGTTGGTTGAAGGACTAGTTCAAGGTTCTTGAGCCTAGAAGAAGATTCAACAATATCCTGATGGACTTGTTTTCCTTCAACCATGGCTAAGGCCCCGTGACCCATCCTCAATGTGCATATCCTCGTAAAGGAATCCATAACCAACTTGGATGCTAAACATGCCCTAGAGAGGGCATGTGTTGTGGTTTGTAGGTGTTGTTCATGGTGTCTGGGCCTAAGAATCTACATTTAAGGCCTAAGGCCCAATTGTTTTCCTCCCCTAACCATGGTGCTTGAGCTCATGAAGGTTTGTTTAGGGCTCAAACCCCTTATTCCCCCCAAACATTGTTTATCCCTCAAGACCCATTTTCTTTTACATGAAGGAACACATGCATTATTTTAGGAATGAGTGTGCACTTTCAAAAATGAGTGTGCACTAGTATAACTTAGTACATGAACGATATACATGGAGGTTCGATAAGGTCCAAAACAATTCAAATAGGAATGCATGTGCATTCCTAAATTTTTCGATGAGAATGTATTGGTTGCTTCTTGTCTGCGTAGGGGTTATCATACCTAGGTTTTGGGTTGGTCGTGACCAGAAAAACCCTCAAGATATCGGCCCTTTCGACATCACTTGCTTGTGCAGATGAAGTCTCACATGAGGTATCTATTGGGGCTGCAAGAACCAGGTTTCTGCAGCAGTAAGGGAAAGGGAGGCTAAGGCGTGAATCATTTGTCCTGATCTTAACTCAATGTTCTTGATTATTACCTAAACTATCACAACCATACATGAACATTCCATCATAACCAATTCATAGACTAATTTCGTTATGCGAAGTATATCATCATTCATGAATGCATAAAGAAAAGTAAGAACATAAGACACAATATGATTTCTAAACTCCTTCTTTATTCATATTCTTTCTTACTAACAAACTATTACATTCATGATCTTTCCATAGCCTCAATTCTCTTCCATGCACACCCTCTCACACTTACTTATGCATACATCTATCTCTTTCTCGCTATATCTATATATTTATGTTTTTCTCCATATATCCCAATCTCGTTACATATTTAAACCCCAAAATCTAGGGTTTCAAGTTCTATTCTTATCTATCCAAAAATAACCCATTACAATGCATGACATAACCATCTTCAATTAACTAGCTATTTTCCTTATTCTACTTCTTGTTATTTATACATCTTTTCTGTTGTCCTTTTATTTTTGGAAATTTGCACTATCGTCGTTTGAGCTTCCTTTTCTCACTTGCTTGCTTTATACTTTTGTATTTGCATTGTATCTGTCTTTCGTGTCCTTCTGCACCATTTCTATCTTCTGTGTGAATCCTTCCTTCTGTGCGAATCCTTCGTTTTGCGTGAATCCTTCCTTCTTTGTGCTTTCTTCGTACTTAGATTCTTCTCAAAATGATATCCAAAACTGCATGCCCAACAACATGTGTTCCCATTGAAATGATTTCACGAAGAATTTTCTTTCCCTTTCCCTTTAACTATACTTAAAAATCATAAAAAAACACCCAAACTAATAACTAAAACCATAAAACTCCGCATTAAACATGTAATATAATCAACATGAAAATGGAAACAAATCACACTAACTTAATTTATATATTAATGTATAATAAAAATTAAAATTTATTTTGTATGGAAAGAAATGCATTATAATAGATGATATAAAGAGCACAAACACAATTCCATATCTTACTAAGGAACAAGAAACCTATACCCATTAGAATGGGCTCTGTGTAATTTTATAGTAAAATTTGGAAGATCTAGGTAGATTTTAAAATAGGAAAAACTCATAAGGGCGTCATTTCACCATGAGATAAACATGGATCACGATGAATGCAAAAATGGTTGGAAATTTATAATGGATTCTTATGATATCTGTAGACGTAAAGAGGGTCATTTTTCTACAACATTATCTCACTTCATCTAAATGGGAAAATTAAAACGATAAATAACCATGAAAGTCCCATAGGAATAGGAAAATATTTGAAAAAGAATCTTATTACACTAATAACATTTATTGTTGTGAAAAATAACCTTAGAAAAACAATTGTGACTTATCTTTTTACACTAATAACTTTTAAATTTGTGAAAAAATAGCTTAGAAAAACCATTGTAAAATTCAAGATCCAGTTGAATTTGAAGCCATTGGTATCCCTAGATATACATAGCCTCACCAATATGTTGGTAAGGTTGGTCTCTTCCTATTCAAGACATGATAATGATGAAATAAGGAATAAATCTAGTGCAAACCATTATCTACAAATTGTTTCTAAAATGTTGTCAATGTAGGTTGAACACCTTGTGGAAGAAAAGGACTAAGAACCTCTAATCCTAATAAACTATAAGAGCATGGAAAGAAATATGTGAGTTCCTGAAGAGATAATGAAACTATGCTCTAATCTCATAGTAGGGGAAGTATATGATTAAAAAAATGATCTGAATAGGATCCTACAAGAACAATTGACTATCGTCACATGACTCTAAGATGATAAACACGTGCAAATTTTAAGGCTATGGACAAATAAGGAGATCAAATTGTTGGCATGAAGGGACCCATGCCATCATGGTTGATGTCCAATTTTTATATGTAATATATGTAAAGTTGGGAAGTATATTAATGTATGTAAAGGAACAATGAGACTCTCATAATACCTTTTCCACGTGGGAGAAAATAAAAACAAGCAAACAAAAGAAGGAGAAGAAGATTGGAGAGAATTTGAAGCATTAGGGATTCCTGACCTTCCAGTTATCCTCCCAGTAGACTCAACATTCTATATCATGTATCCCCACAATCAGAAAGGGGTTATTTGGTTGTAAGTGATGTAGAGAGGTTTCCCAGGTGTGACTGAGGAGCATAGAGATGAACCAAAGAACATGTAACTTTCTCATTGCTTAATAAATAAGAGCCTGGCCAAAGCCAAAAGAATGTTGGTTTTCCCGTTTGGGTTTCCAAGGTAAATTGTGAGTTTATGCGTGATGATTGTTTGTGGTTGTATTGTCCATGAATGGTTAATGTGTGCATTGTAACTTAATGTTTGTCTATGTTTTATTTAGCAAATGGAATTTCATACCAGTTTGGACTTGAGCTCATTTAATATGAATATGGTTGTTATGGGTTCGTAATTCATCCTAACAACTCTTTAACCATAGCCATGCATTGATTTTGAGATGGGAATTGACAACCCTCCTTTCAGAGTCGTTGTTATTCATTTGAGGGTTTCTAATTTTATTTTGAGTTGTTGGGAACATTCTCGACCTTGTTGGGAGGTTTTCCTTTTCCCATAAATCATAGATGGCACATATATTGAAATTCGGGGTTGTCTAGGCATTTGTTAGCCACTAGTGGACCATATACACATTTTTTCAAATTTTTATGCTATCAATTTCGCCCCATACATTTTTCATTGTCAGTGAACATTAAAATCGACATGCATACGCTTTTCTTTGTCAATAAACATTAAAATCGACTTGCATAGTTTTTATTTGTCGGTGAACATTAAAATTGACTTTCATATGTTTTTTTTGTTGTTGTGGGTTTCCAAAATTGTCGGGGCATCTTTGTGCACTAAGGGTTAAAAAAGTAACCTTCCAAACTTTTTCCTTTGCAATTGCTAGTTAAATTCATCCTATGGGTTATACTCTTCATTGTTGGCCATCCTAACTCGCCTTTGAGAATTTCAGCTCCATAATGGGACATTTTCCTCTTCCGTAATCGACCGTCAACAACTTCTAGTTGAATAGATCCACCCACGGTTCGACTAGTATTTCCTCTCGTCGGTTTGACTCGAATTGGTCGACCTTCTTTCATCTGAGTTGACTTGGTCGACTTGTATTACTCTAAATCTACTTCTAGAAGATCGACTTCCTTCTCACGTGATTTATTCGACTGGGGATGATCGGCTAGTGTTAGTTTTCTTAGTCGACTTGATTGTGGCATTAGTAGTCAAGTTTTCTATAAGCCAGTGAAAAATATGATTATATTTGTTTTGTAGAGGACTTTATGTTGGTGAGACAGGTAGACTATAATCCTCCTGTTTACGGATCAGATGGTATCAAAGAAGAAGTTCAAATGCATTCAGTGAGACCTATATGGTAATTACCTATAGTGATTTCAAAATAAGTGGACAAGAGTTGTTTCTGGGGCTAAAGAGAAGTAGAGCATCAAGAATGTCAGGGGAACATTATGAAGAAAAATAAGATATGAGGGTCGGGTTGGATCAATTTGAGCATAGTTTGTCTACACTAACATCAATGGTGTCACAACTATTGTCAGTGAAGAGAAAGGAAACACCATCAATGGATGATGGGCATGAAGGCCCCAAGAAGGAAGAAGATAAGACAAAGACAGAGCATAAGACTTACCAGAGATGGGACAGTGTAGCTATAGAAAAACAAAAGTACCTTTTCATGTAGAGGCCAAGGTGTAAATCAAGCCTTATGATAGGGAAGTGGATTCTATCATGCTGAACCAATGGCTACAATATATGGAAGTATACTTCAACATGCATGAGGTAACTGGAAAACAAAAGATTTATTTTGCTCAATTGAAGCTTGAAGGACATGCTTTGACATGGTGGGAGAGTGATGCAGTAAACAGAGCACTAGGAAATGAGACACCAATGGTTCCTCTAGACATATATGGAGTCGTATTGGGAAGTCCATATTTGTATGTGAGGGATGCCATTTTCAAAAGGAGAGAGAACTAGTATAGGCTATTCAAGGATGGAAAATATTATGCCATAAATGCACACCGAGACAAAGCTAATCTCTCTCTGATCAGTTCTCATCAGGAAAGAATAATCATCAACAACACAAATAAGTTTTTCTTATTGTTTTTGAGAGAAGGAGAGAAGCAGGGAGAAGGCATCAAGTTGGAGATGAAGGAAGCATTGGAAGGATGTATTGGTGAGAAGGTTCAAACATTACAACAACTGATTGAAGCCTACATGGAAGTGTTTCAAGAGCCTCGGGGACTTCCACCCAAGAGAGATTTTGAATAGGATATTTGGTTATTGTCAGAGTCACCACTGCCTAACATTGGGATGTATAGGTAGTCCATCATCAAAGAAGATGAAGTAAAGAAACAACTTCAACATTTGTTGAAGCAGGGAGTCATCAGACATAGTACATCACCATGTGTTTCACCCATAATCATGGTGCTAAAGAAATATGGAAGCTGGAGAATGTGCATTGACTATCATACCAAGGATTGATGACTTGTTGGATCAACTGCAGCAATCCAAATTCTTACCTAAGTTGGACCTCAAATCCGGTTACTACCAAGTGAGGATCGAAGAAAAAGATGTGTGGAAGACAATGTTCAAAACAAGACAAGGTTTGTATGAGTGGTTAGTAATTCCTTTTGGATTATGCAATGAATCTGTAATGTTTATGAGACACATGAATGATGTACTACATCCCTTCATTGAATCTTTTGTAATAGTATATCTGGATGACATACTAATCTTTAGAAACACTTGGAAAGAACACCTCTCACATGTGACACAGGTATTAGAGACCTTGAAGAAGAAACAATTGATTGTAAAATTGCAGAAATGTGAGTTTAGGAAGACTTCCTCGATATATCTTGGGCACATGATTGGAGGAGGAGAGATGAGGTTAGATCTAAATAATATTGAAACCATCACCCAATGTCCTATTCCCACCAATGTGACAGAGGTTGAGAGTTTCATGGGAGAAGCTCAGTACTTAAGGAAATTCATTGTAAACTTCTCTACAACAACAATGTCATTGCATGCCATAACTTCCAAAGGAAAGACATTTCATTGGGGAAATACACAACAAAGATAATTTGAAGAATTAAAGAAGAAAATCAGTGATGCTCCAATATTAGCCATGTCAAATTCGCTACGACCTCTTGATCTAGAAACTAATGCTAGTGGATATGCATTAGGAGCAATACTCATGCAAGGAGGAAGGCATGTGTGCTACCATTCAAATTTGTTTCATGGGGCAGTACTTTACTATCCCACATACGATAAATAGATCTTTGTGATCATACAAGAAGTAAATAAGTGGAAGCATTACCTCTTTGGAAAAGAGACTATCATACACACAGATCACCAACCCCTTCAATATCTACTGAGTTGGAGAAAGATGCAACATGTGAGACATTACAAGTGGTTAGGTTTCTTGTAGCAATTTCATTTATTGATTAAGTACAAGAAAGGATTCACGGACACACTAGAAGACATTCTCTCTCGACCATCACCGAATAAGATTGCAAGAATTGGAATGATAATGCATCTTTATCCGTTCACTCGTGAAATTTTCAGTGAAGATTATGAGGGAGATGAATATTTCAAAGGAGTCTACAAGCAACTCACGGAGAGGGTGGTCGTTTTCATGGAAGGAAATTAATACCACCTCCAATATGGTATGTTGTACAAACTAGAAAAACTATGCATACCCCAGGATAAAAGGGTTCAGTTGATGAGACAAGCACACATTTCTAGGATTCATGGGAATTTTGGCGTGGCAAAGACATTGGAAAATCTGTAGTGGTATGTGTATTGGCCAAATATGCAAGAGTATGTGGAAAATTTTGTTAGAGGTTGTTTTATTTCCATCACTAGCAAGTCAAGAAACTATAAAATTGGTTTGTACATGTCATTGTCAGTGAGAAGCAAACCTTGGGAGAGCATCTCCATGGATTTTGTTTGAGGTTTACCTATGAATCATAGAGGCCATGACTACTTGTTGGTTTTGGTGGATCGTTTCATAATGGATACCAAGTTGAAGTACTCCACTTCCTTCCATCCTCATACTAATGGACAAGATGAGGTAGTAAACATGATGTTGTTGCAATTGTTGATAGGTTACAACAACAAACATCCAAAGACTTGGGACGAGCATCTAGTCTACATTCAACACTCTTACAATAGAGCACTTAATTCTTCCACTAATAAGTCTCCTTTCGAGATGTGTTTTGGTTATTTACCTCCTTCATCATTTAATATCGTGTATGGAAAACAAAAGGAAGAGGGAGGACTAAAAGGAGAAGAATAGAAGGAAAGCACATTCGTGGAAAAGATTAGGCATATACATCTAAGGGTATAGGAGGAGCTTGAGAAGAGCCAACAATTTTACAAAGTTGTGCATGATCAACACATGAAAGATCATAAGTTCCATGTTGGATACAAGGAGTGGCTCTATCTATGTAAGGAAAAACTGCAAGGAGCATCAAAGAAATTCAATCCCCTTAGATATGGACCATTTGAGATCATTGAACAAGTAAATGAGAATGCTTTCAGACTTAAACTTCCACCTTATATATAGATCAACTCAGTGGTGAACATGGAATATTTGAAGTTGTTTGAACCCTCTATGTTGGATGAGGAGGAAGAAAATCATGTTCTTCCGATTGTTGAATACCTTTCACCTCATGGAATTGAGGAGTTGAAAGAAGACACAGTTCTACAACACAAGGAGTGAACGACTTGTAGAGGACAACAAGAAATTTAGCAGATTGGTCTCAAGGGACAAACTACAAGGAAAGCAAAGTGGTATGAGAGGAACCATATTGCAAGTAGGTTCCCTCTTCTATCCTTCGTATCTTTTGGGGACCAAAAGCCTCCCAATGGAGAGGTGTGATCCGAATCAGATTTGACAAGAATAATTGGTTATCAGCACAAGACTCTAAGATGATCAACATAGGAAAATTTTAAGGAAATGGAAAAAGAAGGAGATCAACTTGTTGGCCTGAAGGGCCCCATGCCATCATGATTGATGTCCAATTTTTGTATGTAATATATTTAAATTCGGGCAGAATATTGTTGTATGTAAAGTAATAATGAGACTCCCATAATACCTTTTCCACGTGGGAGAAAAGAAAAACAAACAAACAAACAAACAAAAGAAGGAGAAGCAAACTAGAGAGAATTTGAAGCATTGGGGACGCTTGACCTTCCAGATATCCTCCCAGTCCACTCAACATTCTATATCATGTATCCCCACAATGCAAAAGGGGTTCTTTGGTTGTGAATGATGTATATAGGCTACCTAGATGTCACTAAGGAGCATAAAGATGAAACAAAGAGCCTGCAACTTTCCCATTGCTGAATAAATAAGAGGTTGATCGAAGCCAAAAGAATGTTAGTTTTCCCGTTTGGGTTTCCAGGGAAAATTTTTGAGTTTATGAGTAATGATTGTTTGTGGTTGTATTGTTCATGAATGGTTAATGTGTGCAATGTAACTTAATGGTTGTATGTGTTTTATTTAACAAATGGAATTTCGTACCAATTTGGACTTAAGCTTGTTTAATATGAATATAGTTTCTATGGGTTCATAAGCTAGCCTACCAACTCTTTATCCATATTCATGCATTGATTTTGAGATGGGAATCGATGACCCTCCTTCCAGATCCATTGTTTTTTTTTTTAACAAGAAAGTGGAATTTATATTAATGAAGCAGTGGTATGACCACTATGAAAACATCTACATAGTTCAGACATGCATCATGTGCATGAATTCCAAAATTACATATATAGGTGCCATAATATAAAGCCCAGAAATTCCCATTCTGTCTTAGCTTCCAAAACTTGGCTACTATGGAGTTAAAACCTGCATACAATATATCTTCCAAATAACCAAAAATGGGCCAGATCCATTAGTGGAGAGGATCATAATTTCACCTGTTGTTCTGGGTTTGAGGGTCCTTCGTTCAGTGGAGCCTTCACCCCTGCTTCATTCTGGAGGGTCGTCCTAGTGGCTTGAAGCTCCATCTTTTCCACCCTGGATTCCAATTCTGCAATTATTCCATTGACCTGTTGCGTTGTGTGCGTGAGGGCCTCTACAACTTCCTCTCTGATTTGAATTAGATCTTCCTCGAGCATCTCAAACCTTATGCCACCTTCCCCCCTCTAGCCGAAGAAGAAATCCTCTATGCACATAGAGATTCCGCTTCAGGTCATGGATTGCCTGTTCTAGNGGGGGGGGGGATTCAAAGGAGCAATAGACTCAGAGCTAGAGGCCATTGGGCGGGCTGGAGAAAAACTGACAGAGTTTGAAGGGAAAGGGACCAAGCGTAAAGACTCAAGCAAGATGAATGTTCACCCAAGGGAGATAAGGCTGAGTTGTAGGCTTCTACCACCCTTGATTTATCTGCAACGCGAGCGTGCGACACCATGATTCAGAGGGACCTCGCTCGAGTGCCTTGCAGGAGGGAGATGGGATTAGTGCATTTCTTCATGAGGGGCGTGAGGGCAGGCTCATGCGGGGATGAGTGGAGTGACATGAACTGGAGGGAGAAGTACCAGCGTGCAAGGGAAGCAACAAATCGGTGTGACAGAGAGGTGTTGACACGGATCGGGACACAAGGAGGAGAATCGTTCGGAGGCCACCTGTCTCGAGGTCTCCAACTAACTACCCGCCACATAACGTTAAGGAAAAGGGGCGAAGGACAGGGTCCCATTGAAAGAGAGTTGACCCTTGCTCAAGGGGGTGGCGGCTTTAGCTGCCTGATCCACTTCAACATTCAATTGCTGGGGCACATGGAAAAAATCAATCTTTCGGAAGAATTTAGAGAGCCACTAGATTTTCTTGAGGATTTGTCAAAGTTTCATTTGGTTTGGTAATGATTTGGTGAACATGTCTTGGATTAGGATCTGAGAATCTCTTATCACCGTGATTTCATTGATGCCTAGCTCTCGGGCTTGGGTGAATCCTTTCCAGAGACTCAAAGCTTCTGCCATGTTATTGGTTTCTTCCCCTAATCCCCAGGAATAGACCAATTCTCAGTTTTCATCGGGGTCATAGAGAACCCCTCCCCCTCTTGCCGCCCCTTCCTTCTAGATCCATTGTTATTCATTCAGGGGTTTCTAATTTCGTTTTGATTCGTTGGGCATATTCTCGACCTTGTTGGGAGGTTTTCCTTTGCACATAAATCATAAACAACACATATATCAAAATTCAGGGTTGTATGGTCATTCGTTAGCCACCATTGGACCATATACACATTTTTGCAAATTTCTTGCTATCAATTTCGCCCCATACATTTTGCGTTGTTGTTGAACATTAAATCGACTTGCATACATTTTTCTTTTTCGATGAACATCAAAATCAACTTGCATATGTTTTTTGTTTTTGTGGTTTACCAAAATTGCAGAGGCATCTTTTCATCATGAGTTAAAAAAAATCTACCTCCCAAACATTTCTTTCGTAGTTGTTAGTTAAATTAGTCCTTTGGGTTATACTCTTCATTTTTGGTCGTCCCAACTTGTCTCTGAGTATTTCAGCTCCATCATGGGACATTTTCCTCTCTCGTAATTGATCGTCAATGACTTCCAGTTGACTAGATCCTCCCATGGTTCAACTGGGATTTCCTCTAGTCAGTTTGACTCGACTTGGTTGACCTGACCTTTGTCGACTCAACTTGGTAAACCTGCTTTTATTTGAGTCGACTTGGTCGAATTTTATTTCTCTGACTTAACTTCTGGAAGACTGAATTCCTCCTCATGTGATTGATTCTACTGGGGATGGTTGACTGGTGTTGGTTTTCTTGGTCGACCTGACTTTAGCATTGCTAGTATAGTTTTCTATAAGAAAATGAGAAATATGATTATATTTGTTTTGTAGAGGACTCTGTGTTGGTGATATAGGTAGACTATAAGCCTCTCGTTTATGGATAAAAAGTTGATAAGTTCATTGCACTAAGGAAAATGGTGGTTTATTTCAATTCAAATTCGTTGGGAACATAATGAATCTATTTTGAAAGTAAAAGATAATCTTGTTGGTGATCGGTTTTTGCTCGTAAGCTTTGAATTGTTCAAGTGACTTGAGAGTGGCATGATCGAGGTCTCTTACTAATTCTAAATACGAAGGAAATGGTTTTAGAGAAGAGGATGAGCTTGATAACGATGAGGATAAAGGAGTGATTTTATGATGCTATCAGAGTTGCATGGTCCCGCCAGATTCTCCACCTATGGCATCCTAGAATGAAGCGACTGGGCGTGGCTCTAGGATACTCCCACACAAACACTTCAAGCAGATTTAGTGTTTCTATAAACATCAAATTATTTGATGAATTGACAAGTTATAGGGTGCTTTTCTGTAAATGTTACTCTTTGTAAAGATGAATTTTGATAAGGATATTATGAGCCATATCTGCAAATGGATTGCAACGTTCTCTCGTGTCCTTGAATGTTTTGTATCAGAGGAAACTGAAATATCATTTTTGGATCTGTCATTGATTCATATGATAGACCTATGTGTTATAACTAGACGAAGATTATCCATCGCTTAGATGCCCAAAACATTGAAGTGCAAGGTTTCTTTCCTGGAACATGTCACTTCAATGTTTCTGGCTGGCAGGATTTATGAGAGGTGGGTTTTGGGTTGTCGTTATTTCTGATAGGTGGATAAGGATTTTTCAACAACCATGATAATTTTAATTCTGAGAGGTGGATGATTTCTAAATGATGGAAAAGGATTTTTCCACATCCATGATAATTAATTAAAACATAGTTTTTTATACACCCATAAGATGTTTGGAAATATAGTTTTTTATACACCCCTAATATGATGGGAACATTGAAGTGCAAGGTAGATTTTTTCAAGATTTCAAGTGATCTGTAAACTGTCGTGGATATTCCACTCGAACATTTCTTCAACACAAATCTATTAAAATATTGAAAATATTTACTATTAAGATTATTTTTCCTTTAGATCTCCACAATATTTAGTTATTGATTTTCTGCTTATGCATGAAATAGATAAAATGTCGAAAATAGAGAACACTAAAATACAATCACACCATCCACAAATAAACACAAGATATGACCTGGGAAACCGAATATGAGAGAAAACCCAACTAGAAGGTGAGGTTGCTCTGGTCTCTTTTCTCTGGTATAGAAATGATGCAAGTACAAAGAAAGATGCACTCTCTGTGGAGTTTCCTTTGACTTGTGGCCTATATGGCTGCTACAAAATATCACCTCCTATGTTATGCTCACAAAATACCACTCACATGTTTTTTTCAACTATGGAACAAGATACAATGCAAAAAAAATGGAACCCCTTCTCCTCCTAGTGGTCTGGTATTTAACATAGCACGATAGCCATCTAGGGGTAGGGTTTTGACGTCCTCAACCTTCAATTGTGATAAGGTTTTGGAACTTCTAGAATCTTCTTAGAAAATCAACTATGTGGCTAGCCCCACATGTCTACGTAATGGAGGTTGAAGTCGCATCCACTCGCACCATGGTGATTAATATGATAAGTCAACTTGTGGTAGGCAAACTCTATATACAAACTCTGAACTATTTGCATTGTTGGAAAAATATATGTGTGTAAAATATATAATATTCGTGCATGGTAAGGTTTGGACCAAAAAAAGTGTAGTTTGATGCCTCAAAATGGCTCCAAAAGATTTCAGAAGATTTTTTAGACCCAAATTTCCAAATTTGGACTATCCATGGAAATGAGCTCATTCCTCCAATTTTTCCCCTAGTAGTGAGATAGATGACAAATAATATAATGATCCAATCCACATCATGGAATTTACAAGAAAGACAAGTGGTTTTAGGGTTGGTGGGACTTTTAAACAACTATTTTGAATAAATTTAGAAGAATTGTTTGTGTATTTAAAAATGCAATATTTCACTTGACAAAAAATTATATAACTATATTTTGATTATAATTATTGAAGGAAATGCTAGAAAAATTATTGAAGGAAATCCAACTCTTATATGTTTAGATTTTTTTGAAATACCTTATTTGAAAAATACACCATATATTTAGACTACTCTATTTCTAAAAGATAGATAATATCTAAGAAATGAATAAAGTTTTGTTGGAGTCATGATAATTAATTAAAATGATAGATTTTTCATCATTTTAAATAATTTTAAATAAATAAACAAAATTTATATAATTTACTATTATTTACAGATTCAAGATTGTCCCTAGGGACCACCAACCCGTTAGCTTGGTTTTTTTTAAGGACGATAAATCAATCTCAATCATATCGTCACTTTTAGTTGACAACTAAATTATGATAAATTTTTCTAATGTGTAAAGATAAAAATAACGATCATAAAAAAATAAAAATAAAAGAGAAATGAAGATAAAAATAATGATCATTAAAAAAAAATTAAAAAAAAATGAAGAATTCTAGGGGAAAGTGAAAAAAAAAGTGAAGAAGTTTGAGGTGAAGGGTGAAAAGTTGAAGTGAGAGGTGAACGGTAAACACAAAACACTAATCAAACTCAATTTCTCATAAATTTGATTCTCCATTACCTTTTACAAAATACTGATCAAATAAGTATTTAAGCCACAAAAACCATGTTAGAGATAATACCTAATTAATGCTACATACTAGAGTATAGGGATTGGATTGGATTGTAATGTGGGTAATACAATTCATTTATGTGTGTGTATTGTGTGTCTCTCTACTCTCATTAATTCCAATTTGGTATCAGAGCCTTTAATGGCTTAAATTCCCTCACGGGAGAGCCAGGAACATGGGGGAGACATGAGGCTAATCCTATGTACATAGATTAATGTAGAATAGTTTTGTGCAATAATTAGCTGTGTAAAACCAGGTAGATTGTGAGTGAGTATTGTTGCGTTAAGATATTGTTGTGAGAAAAAAAATGATGTTGTGTGACACCAAGGTGAGGATAGCTACCTGTGTGAAAAAGTCGTGGTGGAGATGTGATCATTCCAAAGATCCGTGGACTACCATCGTTGTTTGTCTCTGCCATCGCTTTCCCTTCTCTTGATAAGCTCGAGTGTTCAAATTTCATTACGAATCCGATTGTGTCTTCCAACGAATTGGTTCCAGAGTGGTACGATTGTGTGATGTTTTCTGATTCAAATTTGATAGAAATTTTTTTATATTGTCAGCTTGTGTTGGCTCGAGTTTCGGTAAACATTGCTCCTCTATCTGCCATTAAGAGGAGAACGCAATTCAAGGAGTGTTGTTGGTTTGAAGAGAAGCCAACCACATATGTTTGCATCCTGACCGGACGATTGTGAGGGAAGATTGCTTGGTAATTTGATGAGACACCATCAGAAAACAAAATATAGTCCAATAAAAAAAGGATCCTATCAATTGAAAGCATAAATGCATTGTGTTCAACAACAGTGGAAAGGATTTCAACCACTTTATGTTCCTTGCAACATTTACTACTGCAGGTTTTCTGGTCAGTTTGGTTATTGCTGCTTGATGGGGTATGAAAGAGCTTGCCGAGGATGGGCATATGACTGGAAGAGTTGATGGAAAAACCTGTGCGATGTACAATATCTCCATCACCAATTGTCTTGCAGCAATGCGTGAATTTGAATTACAGTTTGATTCGGATTTGTGGCGTGCCGGATGTGATATGCTTTTTTTAAGTATGTATTAAGTATACATTAGCATTACTATTTGTTTGTAAAATTATATTATGAAGAACTAATCATATAACATAGTGACATAGTTCAATATTGTAGTTGTTAATGTTCTTCGGTGCTATAAGAATGCATGACTGGTTTGAGTATGTCTACAAGTTTGTTAAAAGCTAGAAGTTCTTGTTGTACTTTGGGTACTTCAAGATCAAAGAGTTACAGGTTATCTTGTGAGTTTGTAAGTGTAGTAAAATAAGGACTCTTGTCTCTTGATATAAGCTGGCAGCCCCGGTTTCAAGAACAATTGTTCTTATGATTGGAAGTCACCTTGTATAATTAATTTTTGAAGACATTCCGTACATACACTGCCTTTCTACAAACTGACGGATACCCGAAAGCAAAATATATGACAGATGGAGGTATGTCCATAGGATGATTAATTACTTGACAACTTTTCTCATGGAAGCCCCGGTGAGCCTTGTTTGTCAATATTGTCTATTGTGCAAGTGCAAGAATGATGATCTGAAACATTTATACTTTAAATGAGTTGAAAGGAAAGCTCGAAGAAGAGGAAGAGGAAGAGAAAGAGCGCAATCAGAGGCGTCAGGCGTTAGAGTGGGTGTATGCGTTGATGAGGATCATGCCAGACAAAGTGTTGTAATATTTTCTGTTATGTAATTTGTGAAATTTTGTAATGTAGGCATTAACTGGAGGTGTTAGAGATAATGCCTAATTAATGCTACATACTAGAGTTTAGGGATTGGATTGGGTTTGCTGGAGGATGTTGAGAGATTCTCTCAACCTCTCCCTCCAAGAGTAGAATAAGTTGGATCTCACAACACTTATTTAAGTGTGATGTATCTCTGTATAATGTGGATGTGTGTATTTTTGTGTCTGTGGCTCTCATGAATTCCAATTAACCATGGCATATGGTCACTAATTCCTTCATAGAAACCATGAAATATGCCCAAGATTGACCAATTTTTTAAACAATGAAATTTGTCCGGTAATTAGAATGATCAATTTTTTCATAAATTTAAATAGTCATTTATAACGTCCATTACATCTCATTTAAATAGTCTATTTAACACTCTTATTTACTCCGGGCAGAATACCTAATCAAACAACTATTTGAACGATGAAAAAATAGATCAACTATTTGAACGATGATCTGAGCATTGGGTCAAACCATCTCTGACAAACGTCACGCAGCCATCTCCTGCGTACTTCAGATTTTACGTAGGCCAACTGTGACGCATTCACATTAATTAATAAATTGGTTTCCTTCGGTACCTCAACCTCATGCGAGTTTTGAATTCCCAGTCCTAATTTCTCGGCGATTGCGTACCATAATTTATATTTTTACCATCATCTGCAGACAAAAATTCTGAGCCACATTTGATCAGGCGACATCCTGAGCTCACTCATGCTATATACCTAGGTAAGGCATTTTGATAGGATCCAGGTCTGCCTTGAAGCGATAGATTTTTGTGATAGGTTCCACGCCTGCCTGGAACTGAGAGGTTTTTGTTTGTAATTTTGTGGAAAGTTTTTACAAGGAGTTTTTCGTATTTGTAAGAATCTTGGTAGGAATTTGTCACTTAATGTTCAACTTCTTCCTGGTCTCCGGTAAACGTTTTAAACGTTGTTGGACTCTATCGAAATTTTTAACTCGATGCAAAAAAAAAAAGCATGAAACTTCAATGTTCCCGCAAGATTTCCGAAGACTACGTAGGCCTCAGTGTCTTCCTGTGTGTGGTCTTGCAAACGCTGCCTAACTCTGTCAGAATATGTCGTTAGGGTCCGTTAATTCATCCACAGCGCCTGTAATTGTCTGCACTTTAATCACAGCAGCTGAAGTTTTTTCGCTCGACCCCACTTCGGGTAACAGATGTTGGGCCATGGTAGCCTGCCCACAAATGGGAAGGGCTGGGCGAGTCGACATACTATCTATCAGTTAGGTCTGTGTCTGCCATTTACGCGGGTATACGTGCCTGCTGTCCTGTTTCGCCAAATACGCGTTGCCTCATCTTCTTTATTGCTTACAGATTTGTGTCGCGCCGCGCGGCTCACTTTGAGCGGTCCCTGACGGTTGTGCTTCTCTTTCTACAGTGTAGGCTTCTTCCTTTGATTCAGACTTAACGATAGAAAAATCGCAGAAATTTTGGACCTACGTGGTAAAAAAAAACAGCATCCTCTAGGTATGGCTAGACCTTTGAAATGTTGAAAAGTAATTTTTGTACTAAATTATATTAATTTAATTTACTAAACACGTCTGTTACACAAATTATAGCACCAGCCAACAGCCAAACAATTGCACTCTGTGCATGCTTAAACAAAATAATACTAAGCTGTGCAATAAGCCAATCAACGACACAGTACTGTGCCAAATATAAGCCAACACCAATTACAGTGGCAAGTATACTGTGTTTTTTTGTTTTAATGGGCTTACCAACACTCATCCAATCAGTCATCTACAAATATTTATCAATATAACCAACCGTGTGGATGTAGGTAATGCCATGTAGAGGTGTATTATTCGTCTGTCAAAACGGAGCACAATGCAGTGTAAAATTGTCTATATTCATCAATATGTGGTCCAAGTATTAATCTACCTACAAATCACACGACGCACTCTGCCCATCCACTGAACACACAGTGTGCAAGTGAATCGTTGAACACCTAAGCTTGGAGATGCTTTGGACGCAGGCCTGTCGGTGAATAAAATTGGCAATGGCTCATACAATTGTTGTAGCCAAATGAAATTAGATAAATCTCTGCCCATTCACAAACAACTATCGTGCAACAATTTCCACATCAGCTGGTAACTACCCAAAGCGTTTAACTAAGTATACGGACAGATGGTTGTAGAATAACACTCAGAACACATAGGTTGATTTGATCATGGAAATGGTCAATGAAAAAAGTTAACCGAATCATTAGAGGTGTAGGGAACTGGGTTTCACCTTGTTGACTAATATCTTATCACATTCATTTATATTGGGGTTTTTAAATTGTGAAAAATAAAATCAATATATTGTAGGTATTGAAGGGCTATGTAAAGTCTCAAGAGGTTTATAAGTATTATTGGGTATAAAAGGGGTATCTAGTGAAAATAGAGGTTTCTTTTATTGGAAGGATGTATTGGTATGGGGTTCAACAAAAATTTTTTGGGAAATATTTATCAATATCTAGTGAAATTAGAAGTATTCTTTAATATCCCACTAACTAAGGCCCTATGTCACAGATTCATTGAGTGAACCCCCTGGTGTAGGGAACCATCCCAAACAGTGTTATTTGTTGAAGATTCACAACCAAGAGTCCAACCTCAAACCCACCTCTCATTGGTCATGATATCACAATAGAAACACAAACCCAAGAAATATCAATGGAAGTCAATACATTGTAGGTGTGAAACAATTAAAATCCTTGTTTGTTGTTCCTTATTGGAAGTGTCATTGGATTAAAAACAAAAGAGCAATGATTGCATTTCTTTTAACAAGACAAAACTTTTAACCACACACCAAATACTCAATCACACAACAACTCTATTAATCATAGAGAAACTAAATACACTATAATGGGTGATATAAAAAAATTGTTCAAGTGGAAAAACCAATGTTCATTGGTATTTGATTATTGTTCAGAAAATTATTACAAAGGGTGAGCCATGCACTCTATAAAGAGATTCTAGTGTATTCTCTATAAAGAGATTCTAGTGTATTCTTACTTACTAACAAACTTTGTAGATGGATTTGTCTCATTAAAGATATTCTGCTCATGGGTTAATAGGTTCAATGGCTCCTTCATCCTCTCATCTTCAAGTAGATTACGTCTTCAAGCTTTCTTCCTCTACTACCGTGCTTCTTCTTCCGAAGCTTCAATTTTCCCTTCATTGTTGGTTGTCCTTTCGTCAAGCAAGTATGTCCTTTGTTTTAGAGATGCCTTGGAAGACCAACCATGGCCCTTTGGCCTTTTTTCTACAAACTAATTGTTGACTTCAAACTTTGCCAAAATTAATTTTTATTACAATGTTTGGATGATGAGTATTTTGGATCCATTTCACATCACACCTCCCCATTCATAGGATTTCGGTGCCCAAAAGATTCAACTTAAAGGTGTGACATGTTGTTTGTTTCTCAACACACTCCCTAATGGATTGTTAGCACTTCATTAATTCAAGGATTACAATGCAAGGGATTCCACTCATTCTTGAGTGTTCTTACTCACCTTTGCAATTCTTTAGACAATTTCCAACACTTTCGGAGTTGTCTTCGCAACCATGGAAAAGGAGTGGCTAGATCTTCACCTCTTTGGTCTTTGGCGAACTACTAATATTTGAGTTCTCTTCTCCCAAGTTCAAAATAGTCCTTTGTTTGTGCTTGTCAAAATATTTGTTTGTCAAAGTGTAGGTGCAATTTGGGGTGATGAAAACATCCCTCAACTACCCTTTTTCATGCTTTTTACAAGTAGTTTGGAGTAATGGTTCATTGCTCGCTCCTTTTTTTCCTAAAAATGCTAGAAACACTTTTAAGACCATGAATTCATCCACTCTAATATCATATGATTTGTAAATGAGAAACTTATAACCCACTCATTTCACCAACACAGAGCTTTCACAATATAACATTTTGGTCTCTATTCTTTGTGCAATTCTAAATGAATGACTCTACTTCTATATTACTAATTAACAATAAGCAAAAAGTATGACTATGTACAATGGCTTCAAGGCTTGACTATTCATATATGGTTCCAAACAAACCTTTGTTACACAAATTGTAGCACTCAATTGTAAAACAAAATAATATTAATATTGTATTGTAAACTAAGCCAATCAACAACACACTACTGTGCCAAACCCAATCAACAACACACTACTATGCCAAATACAAGCCAGCACTTAGTCAATTACAATGGCAGCTGAAGTATACTCTGCAACAACACACTACGGTGCCAAACCCAATCAACAACACACTACTATGCCAAATACAAGCCAACACTTAGTCAATTACAATGGCAGCTGAAGTATACTCTGAAACAACACACTACTGTGCCAAACCCAATCAGCAACACACTACTATGCCAAATACAAGCCAACACTTAGTCAATTACAATGGCAGCTGGAGTATACTCTGCTTCTGGTTCAAATGGGCTTACCCAGCACTTATTCAATTAGTCATCACTATGTCTAATTACAAGAAACCAACAATTATTTATCAATATACCCAACCATGCGGCTGTAGGTAATGCCATGTAAAGTTGTATCATTGGCGGCTGAATACAGAGCACAACCCATTATAAAATTGTTTATATTCATCAATATGTGGTCCAATTATTAACATATACGTACTCTGCCCATCCACGTACTGTTGTAAGTGTGGACGGAACACACTGTGTATATATGGTTGAATGCATATATACTATTGCAACTGAATGGATAAACAGCCAAGCTTGGAGACGCCCTGGACGCATGCATCTCAGTGAATAAAATTGGCAATGGCCCATACGATTTCTGTATCGAAATGAAATGAACCAAATCCATGCCATACACAAACAACAATCATGCAACACTTTTCGCATCAGCAGCTAACTACCCAAAGCATTTAACTAAGCATACGCACAGATCGTTGTAGGAAAACACTCAGAATACATG
>SNQJ01S0077199.1:37946-71835 GCA_010110895.2 Picea sitchensis | reverse complement strand
ACCCTCAAAATGGCCCCGAAAGTTAAAACCTGCTAAAAATAGTAAATTGCCAAAATGGCCAGAAAACTGTTTTGAGCCATTTGGAAAAGGTGGGTGGCCACCGATATCCACCTAGATCAATGAGAAATAGTTTATATGACCAAACCGCTCATGCCAAATTTTGCTCAAGTCATCGCTATGAGCAACAAAAACTGATGAAAAAGATGATGACCCAAAGTTGTCAAATTTGTACAACCTGGTAATATCATCAACAATTCTAGTTGCAAGAATATGCTTAGGATATTTTAGATCCTTGATTACAACTTGGTGAGGTGAAAACTCTATGGTTTACCTTCACCTGAATGAGTGATTTGATATAATGATAGAAGGTTACAAGAAAGACTTGGAACACATAATACATCATTGAAATGACCATTTTCTACTTGAACTATTCTAGATCCTTCAACACTAAGAGATATTTCATCACCAACAAATATTTTCTTGGTGTTACATTCATTTAGAGTAGAAAATATGGCTCTATCCTTAGCCATATGATAGGATGCTCCAAAATCAATAAGCCACTCATCAGAAGTAGAAGTAGAAGTAGAAATTGTATTGAAGGAGAAACCATAAGCAAAAAGTGCATGTCCATGAGAAGAATAAGAATAAGTAGAATCAATATTGATGTTGTTCTTCTTCATCGTTGCTTCTAAATTTTCCATATTCTTGAAACATTTGGACTCATCATGACCATCGTTATCACAAAAGTTGCAATGTCTATTAGTATTCTTATTTTTATATTTTTCTCCTTTGTCTCCATTAGGAGAAAAAGTTGTCTGAGTGGGTTTGGGACCCTTATATTTCTTTTTGTTGTGGCGAGGATGTTGTTTCTTGGGATTCTTGGGTTTATCGTTCTAATGGACAACTAAGGCTTTGTTGAAGGTACTTGCAGTGCTGATCACTCCAAGTTGTACTTGTTTATCTTGCTCTCTAATCAAAGCATAACAAAAGTTCTCAAGACTAGGTTTTTGATAAGCTTCCCCTAGAGCCTCTTGCATGGCATAAAAGGTAGATAAAAACACAGAATATGCACTACCTAGCTTAGAAATAATAAGATAGATGTAATGATCTTCGTTTATCTTTATCTTACATTCTTCACATAAAGTTTTGAGTGTTTTAAACTTAGATAGATAGTCTTCAATGCAAGAAAAATCCCTTGGAATTAAAGTTAGTACTTGATTTTCTAACTGTTGTGCTCGAATAATATTGTGTTTACCAAACACAGATTCAATCTTTTCCCAAGATTCTTTGGGTTTATGAATTGATTGAAGGTGGAAACTTAAATAAGGAGAGATGGGCATTCTAATTAATCTACGTGCTTCGTCATTCCTATTATCCCATTTGGCTTTCTTATCAACATCAGTGGGTGTTGTTTCCTTTCCCAAGGTAATCTGGTACAAGCATTTACTTCCTAATAAATCCTCCATATGGGATTTCCATTAGAAGTAGTTGGTGTTGGTAATTAAGAGATTACTTGTAGAAGCCACATTAAATATGCAGATAATACAGATTTAAAAACTGAAACTGATGATATGAATGGAAATAGATCGAAAAGTTGTGTGGGTTTTAAAAAAAAAGGCACTGAAAACGGACTTCGGATGTGAGAGTTATGCCCTTTTTAATAAAAGACATAAACGGTAACCAAAGGACCACGTGGTAGTGTAAGTTGCTTTATGAAGTGACCCACTTTTGTAAAGATAAGGGTGGCTCACTTTTACAAAGAAAAGTTGCATGCAAAATAAATAACTCTAAAATAAAATATTAAAGCTAGTTATAGTGATTCACTTTTATACTTGAAGTGAAATACGCTTTACAATTTTAGCATGAACATTTTCAAAAAAAATGTAACAAAAGAGAGACTTGAACTCAAGACATATTACTTAATAAGACAACTTTTAACCAAATGGTTTAGCAAAACATATTGTAATATTCATAAGGAGGATTGTTGTTGTTGTTGTTTTTGTTGTTGAATATGGCCTTGGAGAGCATGCTAAAAAAAACTCTTTACACACAAGAAAAAAAAAATTCTTCTCGATGACAACAATGGTTAGATCCTGGTTAGCTTTCCCGGAATATGCACCTTTTCCTATCTGTTTATGATTTTCCAAGATTGCACTGGGTGTGGGGAAAAGAGAATACGCATATCTAAAAGAGTAACAACCCGGAAATAAAAAAATACAAAACCAAAATAAAACCAAAATACTTCTCTGCAAAAAATTTAAAAAATGTGTGTCCCAACTTTATATCTCTGGATCTGATTGTAATGGTCGTATCTTGGGAAAACGAAAACCTTTTCGAGTGAAAAAAAAAGTGTTCCAAAGTGAAACGAGTGCTACGGATGCAATGGAATAGTCCTATCAACCCAGAAATGTATGGAAATGACAAAAAATGGAGATGAGGAAACTCAGCTTCATGATATCGATCTACAACAGGAGCGGGTCTTCAAACAGGCTCTGATACCATGTTCAACAACACAGGTATTTCAACAGAGGACGAACACCTTCAGTAACCACTCACATAACTAGATCAAAGATCAACACAATGATGTTTTCATGTGGGAAAACCCCTACGGGGAAACATCCATGGCCCCAGCCAACGCGACCACTTGGAGCAATTTATTAATGCAAAGAAAAGGATTACAGAGAGATTTTACAAGAGAGTTGTTCACAATCAATCATCAAAAAATGACCCTACATGATATTTAAATAGAGATCATGGACCAATCAAGTTTTAATCCATGGATCAATGGCCGTTAAGATCGATGAGAGTATGAATTGTCAAATCACTCTATGTCGGGAACATATCGTGACCGTCAAATTTCCTAACTACAAATGCATATTAATGCATACTAAAGAAACACACTAGAAAACACACTTTTACTTAACGACACAATAGACCAAGTAGATCTTAACTAACTCTTACGTGTCGGAATATCCTAACAGGCCTAGTAGCCGAGACTCATTTTTAATCCATAGTGATGTCTAGGGGGGGTTAGAGAAATTTCTATTTTTGTCACACTAGTTCAGTGGGAGTTAACCGACTAGTTCTATTTTAGACTTTCTATTTTAGATCATCACTATTATGTTATTATGAATGCATGCATTCTTCTATTATGCATGCATGCATTTTGTTATTATGGAATGTTATGTCCTATATATGAGTGTATTCCACTCATTCATTGTATCATATTGATCATCATCTATGTATCAATATTCAACTCATTAGGGTAGTGTGAATATATTTTCTCATTCTTCCATATTGAATATCTCTTCCTTTATTGATAACCTTTGTTTGTACTTGCTTTAGCTAGATCTCTTGTGTAGGTTTTGATGAAACATTGACACCTCTCTTCAGGGAGTACGGTCCCCTCCTTAGCTAGGATCCAGATTTTATGAGAAGAAAGAAATGAATACAAATCTATATCATTAACACAAAGATTCAATGAAGAATAACAAAGATATAGTAAAACTTGGATTCTTATTAATAAAGAAATATGCTGAAACTGTAAAATGAAGATAGAAACAAGCTTGCTACAATGGTGGCGGCTTATCTCTGAGAAGAGATGTGACGACCACGCTTATTCACAAGAAGATGAGTGCAATGAGGGTCCAAAGGAATTTTTACATCAAAAATTAATTCCAAAACCCTAGACATCCAAAAACATAACCCTAGGAGATGAAGCACCAAAATTCATGTGGGTGCCGTTGGGGTAAGTTAGTACATCAACTTCTCAGGGTTGTAACTTTTGCATACGATCTTCATTTTAGGCGCACGATATCAAGTTGGAAATGTCTATTCAAGGAATACACATTATTCCATAATAGTCTAACGCAATCTATAGTGTGCCCGTATAGGTCCAATTTTTTTTTTGTTTAAGGCCTCAAAATGACCTTGAAAGTTTAGGACTCGAAAAGCTAGAAAAAAACTTCCAAGATGAAAACTGAAACTCCCAATATCAAATAAGTAAATGAACTAGTTGGAATAGATGGGTATCCATTGATATACATCTCGACCAATCCTCCCCCATTATGAAGCAATGGTCTCCATTGCGTTGAGTCCCCCCATCAGATGAGGAAATTTCTATTGAATTTGGCACCGGATGAGCCAATTTCCTTGGTGCAGAAGATGCCCTGCTTTTACAACCCGATAAAGATGGATCCTCTGTTGGAGATTTACCTTGACCTATGTGTCCATGATATGATCAGTGGATGATTTTTCCATGCAGTCAGGTGTGAGCTCTATGCGTTCCAATTGTTCTTCTATCTTCGGGTGTCCAATAATGGTGGAAAATATCATCGAAGGAGGTCCACATTAAATACTATATGCAAGCCAAGGAAGGGGGAATGTTGAGCTCAAAATAGTGATCACCCATCAGCTTGGTGATGGTGTAAGGTCCATAGCAGAGTGGACGAAGCTTCTGATGGGGCCCTGTAAGGAATTATTTCTATAAGTGCAACCAAAATTTATCTCCCACTTGAAACTTGTGTGGCACCTGGTGTTGATCATGGCGTTGTTTGTAATTGGCATTGGACTTCTGTAAAATATATTGAAACTTTTGGCAGATGTCCTCGATTCGCTCAATGAACTTGGTATCTTTTTCGAATTTTGTTTGAGCATGGGATGAATTGGCCTGGGTGGCCGCAAGGGGTAGTGCAACATCTGTGGGACCAAATGGTTCAAATCTCAACCCCACCTGAAATGGGTTGTGGTTGGTTGAGCTATGTAGGGCTATTTTGTAGTTATGATGAACATAGGGAAGACTCTCATCCCATGTGCAGGGATGCTTGGAATTGTACATGTGCATGATATGCACGATCATCCGGTTGAGGACCTTAGTTTCACCATCCATATGGGGGTGGAAGACATTATATTTGGTGAGCTTAGTGTCCAACAATGACTATAGGCTCGACCAAAAGGTGCTAAATAACTGATTGTCCTGATATGAGATGATGGTTTGTGGTATCCCAAAATGTACCCACACTCGTTCAAATAATAGCTTGGCAGTGGCCTCTACTGTGATGCTCTTCTTGTAGACATCTAGAATCATCATTTTAGAGAAACGATCAACCACCACAAAAACACAGTCATTTCCCTTCTTTTTTACAGAAGGCTCAACATGTAGTCCATCAATATGGATTCCTAGGGCCTTTCAGGAGTAGACAGAGGGGTGTACATTCCTTGTTTATTAATGGCCGATTTGGAAATGGCATAGGCAGTGCAGGACTTGATATAATTTCTCACATCCTCTCAAATTTTTGTCCAATAGAAATATTTTTGTAGCACTGTCACTGTCTTTGCTACTCCAAAGTGTCCTTCCCCCCAACTGTAGTGGGCTTCCCAAATCATCTTCACTCGCTCGCTTGATGGAACAAAGAGATATGTCGGATGGAACAATAGACCATATTAAATATGGAAATCAATGACAACTGTGTTTGCACCCAACATCTGATACGTGGTAGAGAAGTCAGGATCTCTCTCATAGAGTTTGGGCCACTTGGAGGTCTCGTGGATGTAGGAGTTTAGCACAGTGGTGAGTGTTGCAACTGGAGGTTGACTGAGGAAATAAATGATGTAGTTTATTCTTCTTATCTTATACTTGATGTTGATATGGAACTGATGCAAGTATGTGGATCACTTTTGATGGTAGTCATTCTACAATTTTCCTTCTGTCTGCATGAACTACAACAACTCGTGATCGGTGTGGATGACTGCATCCTTCCCGAGAATGAAATTCCTCCACTGTAAGTAGGATTTCACAATGGAGTAAATTTATTTTTCATAAGTAGGATACTTATGGACTATTGATATTATGGTAGTTGTGGGAGGTCTTAACCTCTACGTGTAACCTTTGACGAGACTAGAATATTCTAGGAAGTAAGAGAAACCCTAAACAAATGTGTAGAAACCTTAGAAGACATGTCGTCTCATTAAAAGAATTAATATTTAAGTGTTAAACTCTAAAATAAGAATTCATCCTGGACATGTGACAAAGAGAACTATAAATAAGAGGGCGTGAGAGCTCATTTTTCACTCTTACTCTCACAATTGCATAAGACTAGTGGTGTGCAAGTTTGGAGAGGGAGTGCAATTACAGCTGTTGCAACTGAGATTTTGGGTTTTGGATGGAATTTCTCTTGGTTATGGTTTGGAATTTCTTCTTGGTATTTGGTTATTCTTTCTTTGTTCCCTAGCCTTGGAGAATGATTCACTATCTTGGTTGGATATTTTTTTTCTTCTGGAATTATTTTGTCTATCAAGGTTAAGGTGCTCGTAGGTGGCCTTGATGCCTATGGTTGGGTGAAAATATTGCGATATTGTCTATGGAAAAATAATCACATCTCTTTATTTATAACAGTTTATGGGCCCACACTATCTTTAGAAATTCTAACCACTAGAAGATAGATTGGAAATTTATTTTTTAATCTCGTTATGGCACTAGTTACAACTGCAGCTAGGTTTTTTGATTATGCAGCTGCAACAAACCCTAACCGTTGTGTTTAGGCACTTATGATGAAGCATTTCACCTATTTAATTGACATCTTAGTGTTCCCTAGCCTAGCACACCTCTTGTTACTCTCATCTAGGAAAAACTTCAGGTTTGAATCTTCGGTCAAATTCAAAGTCAAAGGTTGATTGGTAGAAGTCAAATTCAAAGGTTGACTTCTAGTAAAATTGATTTTGTGGTCAAAGTTGAAAGTTTAGAGTTTCTAGCTTGTTCTAATCATTGAATCTTCTAATGGAGTTTCTAATATCTTCTTGTCAAGATGGTATTTATTTTCAGATTGGAAGACAAGATGGAGAATGCTACAAGGTTTCAAAGGTATGCACTTGTATATGTTATCTAAGTTATATCATCTAGAAAAACATGAGTGTGCTTGCATGGAAATTACTAGAGATATTTTCCAAGCTGTAATCTTGGATTCAGTGCATTCAAAAGAACCAGCACACCCTCCATAGAAGTTGAGGCTTTAGGTTCCAGGTTTGATTAAATTGTTAATCTTCAAATTTGTGTATATCAAGGGTGATAGTTGCTACATTACAAATTGTGAAAGAAGTCTTTGAAAGATTCTATTATTTGTAGGTGCAATGAATACTTGACTGCATATGAATAATATTTATATAGATACTTATTGTACTTTTTCGCAATTTGAGCTAACATCTCCTATAGATATATATTTTTTGTTTTCTCTTATTATTTTTGTTCGGGGTAGGTACCCTTGTGAAATATGTTTGATGAACAATCCTTGTGGAAGTTGTCATAGAAGAAGTTTATAAGGATGACACAATTTCCAGATGGGAAACAATCATAATAGATAGAAACAAACTTAAAGATACTCAGAGGAATCAGACTCCAAGGAAGTCATAAATCAAAAGGAAACCAGAACAACATTGTGACACTTTGTATAAATCAAAGAGAGATGTAACAAACATAAGCATGGAATCTCTTAGATGGAGGGAGTTGATCCCAAAATTCCAAAAGAAGAGCATGCATATTGCTCATTCAAGAATGAAGTTGAGATTAGGAGGGAGATAATCCCCAACGATAAGATCCATTGAAGAAGAATCTGTAAATACTATGAAATATCTATCCATGTTCTTCATTGGAAGTAGCAGCCATGATAAGCAACATGTGTTCAATTTGACTCTAGAAGAAGTCTTCTTTGAAAAGAAGCCTTGAATATCCATGGTTTTCCATATACATTTATGTTCCTATGGAAGAAGGTTGGATCCTTCAAGAAGGAAGCGAATGTAATTTATAAAATATTCCATGGACTCCAACATTGAAGAGAAACATGAAGAAGAACATAAAGATTCCAAGAAAAAAAAAATTCAGAACAACCAATTGAACCAAGTTTGAACCCACTAGAAGTAGTCAAGCACAAGGAATGAAAGGAAGTTGTGATGAAGAAAAATGTATGTGAGAAATTGTGAAAAAGACTTAAGAATTGACATATACATGGCGAGACTCATGGCTAGAGGGTTCTCCCAGAAGGAGGGAGAAGACTATGATGGAAGCATGTTCTAGTAACGTGAAATGTCTCTACATGAGCCATTATATATCCTGCAGTATCCATGGGTTGGATTTTACATCAGGTAAATGTAAATAATGTTCTTCTCAATAGAGTAATTGAAGAAGAAGCGTATGTAGAGAAACCTCAAGGTTTTTAGGTATACCAGAAAGAGACCCTTGTATGCAGATGGAAGAATAACTTGTATGGATTCAAGGAAACTTGGTGCAGAGCCTCTCATGTACAATAGAAGCACGATGAAAACTTCCTATGATAGATGAAGTATATTGAAATGGTTCTTCAGAAGTCTAGGATGATGTATTGCAAATCCATGAAAAACTCCCATGATGACATATCTGAAGAAGTAGAGAGACTCTTATCTAGTAGACCCGTCTATGTATCGGCAATTGATTGGATCGTTAATGTATTTGGAGAACACTCAGTCGGATATTTTCTTTGTGGGACGTTTGAGTTATGATATACAACTACATGGATTTATTGATTCAGATTGGGTAGGGAGTGTAGATGACAGAAGAAGTGATAATTGGATATGTTTCAGTATGAGCTTTGCCATGATGTCATGGGATAACAAGAAATAGAATCATGTTTCACTTAGCACTGCAGAATTAGAGTATATTCCAGCGTGTGATGATTGTATGGAAGTAGTGTCACTCCATAAGCTAGTTAGTGGACTATTTGATTAGTTGTTGGATTCGACCATGATATATTGTGATAATCAGAGTTGTTTGAAGCTTTTAGATAACCTGGTGTTCCATGATAGGTCGAAGCACATTGAGATCGAGTATTATTTTCTCCATGATAGATTCTAGAGGGAAGAAGTGGTTCTCTAGTATATATTCATAGTTGAGCAGATACAATATTTTGGTAAATCCTCTATCCAATATGAAAATATTTCATACTTAAGGGACAAGCTGGTACTCATGGATATGAATTCCTTATTAGGAAGATATTAATATCAGATTGGGAGGGAGAAATGATATGTTATTGATTTATGGGAAGTCATTTTCCAGTTCAGAAAATGATCCAAGTTGGGAAGTCGCCTTCTTGTCTGAAAAGTGGACCAAGATTTTTGACGGACATGAATTTTCTAGTTTGGAAAATGGTCCAGATCAGACAATCATTTTCGTAATGAAAATGGTCTGATAGATTGTTGATGTACCATAGACAATGATTCCCCTTCTGGCTAGTGTGGGGGAAGGGTCTAGGATAATCATTCTTCTTGGAAGTCACTCTAAGTAGTGATCAAGAAGAATGGTCCGCTTCTCTGGGTATTCAATCTTTTGAAGTTCATAGTTGTGAGAAATCTCGAATAATAGTTTTTTAGAGGAGGTTGGTGCAGGATAGTCATTTCCATAGGAAATAGTCCAAACAATCATTCCCTAGGGCGAACTCATTCTCTCCAGTTTGCACTATGATTAGTGACATAGGAATGGCATAATTAGGTGAATGGTCCAGGTTCAGTAACTAGGGACAAGAATTCCCTAGGGAAGACTCATTCTCTCTAGGTTGCACTGTGATTAGTGCCAAAAGAGTGGGCGGGTTAGGTGAATGGTCCACACTTAATAATCAGGGAAAATTATTCTTCTATGCTTTGGAAGAATAGTCCAAATATCCCATAGATGATGTTTTAATTTCTAAGGGAATATGCTCTTCCGGATCTCACAAATGTGGGTTGAATAATGACCTAAATGACTCAGTTTGTATCATGATATTGTTATGCAGATTGATATTAGATGATACGATTGTTGTGGAGATTATATGTCTTTGGACAGTAGTTGTATGATACAGTGGTGGATGTGCTCCATCGGTAGTGACTATGCGTCACTAGTTAGTAGTCATGTGCTACTAGGATTGATTGTGTACCACCAGGTAGTATTCATGTACTACTATGGATAGACACAGTTGTGTTCTATTGGATGGAATTGTTCTGATTACCATGGCGATTACCACTAGTGTTGGAGACGATTTCCAGCTAGATGGATATTCAGTGTGTTGATGGACATACATTCTCGAGGTAGAGAATGGTCCAGGCATGATAAATTGTTGGTGGACATACATCCTTCCTGTGGAGGATGGTCCAGGTTGAAAGATTTTTGGTCGACATACATTCTCCCTGTAGAGAATGGTCCAGGTTGACAGATTACTAATGTACCATGTACAAATATTATTCTATGATGTATGTCCGTATTAGAAGAATGGTCCATCTCCCTTGAGTACATACTAGTGACTAGAGTGGAGGGATTGGTACATGACAAACATTTTCCTTCAGTTCATAGTAATGTTTGGAGGGAAAATGGTCCAGGACAATCATTATTCTAGGACATATGTTTGGATTAGAAGAATGGTTCTTGTATCACTCTTTGGAGTGAGTGACTTATTCAACATCATGCTCAATTACTAAGTTGGAGTATGGGTTTGAGAGATGATGCAGTTGATTATATCAAATGATACTGATAGTGATGATGTTGCTCGTGATTTAATCTATGTGATCATGAGATAATGTGTGTGGCTATGATGATGCTATTGGTTGAATAGTATTTTTGTGCTCAATACCATTTTCTTTAATACCTCCCTAGCTAGGAGGGAGTGTTGATATTATGGTAGTTGTGGGAGGTTTTAACCTCTACGTGTAAGATTTGATGAGACTAGAATATTCCAGGAAGCAAGAGAAACCCTAAATAGATGTGTAGAAACCCTAGAAGACATGTCATCTCAATAAAATAATTAATATTTAAGTGTTAACCTCTAAGAGAAGAAGTCGGCCWGGACAGGTGACAAAGAGCGCTACAAATCAGAGGGTGCTAGATATCATTTGTCACTCTTACTCCCACAACTGCATAAGAMTAGTGGTGCACAAGTTTGCAKAGGGAGTGCAGCTACAACTGCTGCAACCAGGATTTTGGATTTTGGATGGACTTTCTCTTGGTTATTGTTTGTACTTTATTCTTGGTCTTTGGTTATTCTTTCTTGGTTCTCTAGCTTTGGAGAAATATGATCTACCTTGGTTGRATATTGTTCTTCTTCMATAATTATTMTGTCTGTCAAGGTTAAGATGCTCAGGGGTTGCCTTTGTGCCTATGGTTGGGTGAAAATATTGATATATATTTTCTATGGAAAAATGATCACATCTATTTATTTATAACATGGATGACATCTGATAGTGTCTCACTATGATAGGCCATAGGGTGTCTGTGCTAAGTGAGAATTGTGCCCACAAAGTAGTATGAAGCATCTGTCTCGATCTCAAAGGGTTGTTGTAGGTCAAGTAATGAGAGCACTAAGGTTGAACAGAAGAGAAAATTCAAATCATTGAATGATTTTTAATGTGACATGCCCCACATGAAATATTTCTTACCACCACCCCTAGTTACTTCATTGTGGTCCCATGCAATATGGGAGAATCCCAACATGAACCTGCGATAGAAATTAGAAATGCCTAAATAGCTCTGAAGCTCAGTGAGTGTGGTTGGGGCTGGTCAATCATGAATGACTTTGATATTGGTTGGATACGCATGCACTCCATGCTCATCAACATTGTATCCTATGTATTGGACCATGTCTATGCCGAAGGATCATTTTTCCAAATTCATATAGCTTGTGTTGCCATAGAGTGTGCAAAACCTGTTGAATATGCTACAAGTGTTCTTCCCAATTATTGTTGTAGATGAGGATGTCATCCATATACAACACCACAAAATAATTGGTTAAAGTATGTAAGATATCATCCATCTTCCTCATGAAAGTTGTTGGGTCATTCATCAAACTAAATGGCATGACCAACCATTCAAAAAGACCTTCTTTAGACTTGAAGGAAATTTTCCATACATTTGTCTGCTCTGTTGGGACCTAATGGTAACCAAACTTCAGATCATTCTTACTGAAGTATTTGGCCCCCTTGAGCTAGTCAATGAGTTCATTGATTCAGGGAATCAAGTATCGGTTCCTAACTATAATTTTATTTAGGGACTTGTAATTGATGCAAAGTCACCAGGTCCTGTCTTTCTTCTGCAAAAACATGAATGGGCTTCCATACGTTGATGAGATGGGTCATATATGGGCCCATTTTGGAGTATTTCTTTGATCTAATGCTTGATCTCCTCATTCTATAACATATCACAGCGATATACTGGCCCATTGGGTAGTGGTGCGTCAAGGTTCAGATCGATTGAATGCTTGACCTAACAATGTAGAGGTACCCCTGTCGATGAGCATAAGATGTATTTGTATTCTTCCATGACCTTATCCACTTTCTTATTTTGTGTGGAGAGATCGACCACAGAGGCCATGGATGTGGCTATAACCTTCTGCTCACTTTGAGAGTGAATCAAGAAGAAGAAAAACTTCTCGGTCTGAGAGATGACCTTCTTGCATTGCTTGGTAGAGATCAAAGAAATGGTAGTAGGTGGGACTATGTCGGGTATCCTGTAAAATTTCCTATCCAGAGTAATAATAACACTGGGAGGCCTAGAATCTTACAAAATTAAGGTTGGCCCAAAATAACATCACAAAATTCAAGGGGAGGAAAATCAGACAATACCTAATCTTTGAAGGGATTGATTCCATAGGACAAGAGACACTATTTGTTGACGCAAAGATCACTTCGTTGGAAGAGCCATATGATGGTGTATGGTTGTGGGTGTGTCATTTTTGGTAAAGCTAGCCACTTGAAGACCTCCACTAATATGATTTTCTTCTGGCTACTACTATCAATGATGAAGTGCATTGGAGTACCCTTCACCTACATCTCTTAATGAAAGAAGTTTTCTCTTTCCTCTTTCTCATCAGGTTCACCAGGATGGATCTTAGCGGTAGCAATGGTGGCACTGGTTTCCATGTCAATAATATGTATCCCCTTTTTTAGTTCAGACTCAGAGCTGGAACCCACATCTAATTCAGAGGATTTCACCTCATCCACTAATGACTACTTTGAGCGACAATCAATAGTGTTGTTCTAGAGGCTCTTATGGAAGTTGCACCACTTCCTAATGTTTTTGTTCGTCTTTCCATTGTCCTTATTTGTTTGTGGCTTAGACCGGTTGTCCTAAGGATGTACATATTTTATATGCCCTTTGTTCTAGGGGTTGGGGCTTCCCTTGCTCTAGTTCTGCTATAAGGGGTTCCTAGACCAAAAATGTCGTGTCTTTCGTTAAAGCTTCCGCTCAATTTTGACATCATATCGATAGGTCACACCCAAGGACGAGATGTCCAAACAATCCATTTCTATATGGATGTATCCATGAAGTCCTTCGCGGTACTTGAGCACCATATTTCACTCAAAATATTTTATACCCAGTTTGGTGTGGAAGGTATGGAAGATATTTTTGAACTCTGGCACTGTTTGGTCCCTTTTCTTCCACAGTGTGGTCCATTTTGTATACAGGTCATCATAACTTCCAACATGGTAATATTGTTCCTTAATAGCATCCCTAAAGGACTCCCACATGAGTGCAACTGTAAATAGTGAGGTTTCTTCTATTTCCTTTTTCTCAGAGAAAGTCTCCCACCAATATTTGACATGGGGGATGGCTTTGAGGAGTGCAAATGTAATACTTTATCTATTGGAAAAGTTATGGACATAAAAATACCCTTCTAGAATATTCAACCATTTTTCTACAACATATACATCTATATTACCATCAAATATAGGAATATAAAAGTTGATATGTACCTTTAATGGGGTGAACCCTTCACTCGAGGAAGATACATCACCTGTTGGTAGCCATCGAAGGATTTGCGCAAAAATATCCATCATCTCGTTCCTCTATTGCATGAGGGTTTCCTCAATTAAGAGTTTGAAAATATATCATGTCCCACCATGGAAGGTCACTTGGGCATGCAAGATCTCTTTTCCTCAAGAGAAACAAGCTTGAGACCCAACTCTTTGTACCCTGACCTCGTCGGGGACATGCACTAAGAATGACAAGGAGCATACCGCTTTGATACCACTGATCCAAATTTTATGAGAAGAATGAAATGAATACATATCTATATTATTAACATAGATATTCAATGAACAATAACATAGATACAATAAAACTTGGCTTCTTATTAATAAATAAATATGTTGAATCTGTAAAATGCAGACTAAAACAAGCTTGCTAGAATGGTGACAACTTATCTCTGAGAAGAGATGTGATGGATGCGCCCATTCAAAATAACATGAGTACAATGAGGATTCAAATTCATTTTTACATCAAACATGAATTCCAAAACACTAGACATCCAAAAACCTAACCCTAGCATATGAACCGCCAAAATTCATGTGGGCCCCGTTGAGGTAAGTTAGTACATAAACTTCTTGGGGTTGTAACCTTTGCATACGATATCTATTTTAGTCGCACAATATCCCATTGGAAAGGTCTATATGAGGATTACACATTATGCCATCACACTCTAATGGTTTCCATAGTGTAACTATGGAGGGCCCAAAAAACGTTGTTTAGGGCCTCAAAATGACCCCAAAAGTTTAGGACCTGAAAAGCTAGAAACAAATTGCCAAGATGAAAACTAAAACTACCAAGATGAAATATGTAAATAAGCCTGTTGGAATCAGTGGGTGGCCACCGATATACACCTGGATCAATAGGGTCCCCTCCTTAGTCAGGTATTTCCTTTATCGATAGTGTTAGAATTAGCATTTTACTTCTGTTTATTTAATCTATTGTGTAATTGCTCTCAATTGTTGTAATTCTAGGTCCATAACTTTATTCACATGTTCTGTATGTTTTTTGGTTTACTGTTGGTCTAGAATCATAGTGTAGTTCTCATATTTCCAAATTGTCTTTCAATTTTCTTTGATTTCCAATATACTAAACAATGTTGTGATTTATGAGTGGTTTGGTTTTCTAAGTTCATAATTTTGCAATGTCACAATCAATATAGACTTTCATTTCTACAATTCATGTCTCTTCAAGTTTTGATTAGAAAAAAAATTAGTTGTTGCAATTCATATTGTTGTAACTGAGTCATATTTATTTTTGTGTTGTAGCTTTGTTGTTGCAACTCCCTTGCAAATGCACTTAACATGTTTCTTATCTGATTCTCTTTAGGGTTAGTCTATGCAATTTAAGATTTATCTATTATTGGATTAATATTGGATGAACAAACACTTATTGTTGCGATAACAAAAGACCTTTATTATACTCGATCAAGTCACCAATAGACCATAAGATTTATTTCCGCAAGTGTGATTTTAATTCCTACAAGTGTGATTTCAATTTTCACAAGAGTGATTTTAATTCATGCAAGTGTGATTTCAATTTCTGCAAGTGTGATTTTAATTCTTACAAGTGTGATTTCAATTTCCACAAGTGTGATTTCAATTTCTGGAAGAGTGATTTCAATTCCTGCAAGTGTGATTTCAATTTCCGYAACTGTGATTTCAGTTTCTGCAAGACTGATTTTAATTCCTATAAGTGTGATTTTAATTTCCACAAGAGTGATTTCAATATTTGCAAGAGTGATTTTGGTTTCTGCAAGTTTGATCTTAATTTCCMGCAAGTGTGATTTGATTTCTCCAGAGCAACTTAGAACTTAGCATATTCTTGTGACTTAATTAAGTATTATGAGTCTTTGAATTGTGACATTAAATTGCTACAACTCCAAAGTCAAAACAATGTTCTTATTTCATATATTGTGCACGATAGTTCACAAGTTCCATAGGAGCCCCAAATTGATAATTAAATGTACAACTCTTCACTTTCTTACTAATTTAATTAGAAAGTAAATGAAAGGTCCATCAAGAAGAGTTAGAAAAACAATAATCAAGATCAATTTTGTTCTTCTTCATTGCTTCTTCTAAGGATTCCATGTTTTTAAAACATTTATACTCCATATTACCATCTCACCCACAAAAAAAACAATGCTTGTCCATCTTATTATTATTTTTTATTTTGTTCCTTTGTCACCATTGGGAGTATAAGATAGATGACAAGGTTTGAGACTCTTGTTTTTATTGTTGTTGTTGCAAATATATTGCTTCTTTAGATTCTTGTTTTTGTGTTTTTGTTAGGACACTAAGGATTTGTTAAATTTACTTATATTACATATCAATCCAAGTTGTAAGAGAATATCTTTCTTTATAATCATAGAATCACTAAATGAGTCAAGAGTGGGAGTTGGGAAAGCAACACCTAGATCTTCACATGTGGCTTAAAAGGTAGATACAAAGACAAAATATGCACTTCCATGTTATCAACAATAATATATATGCAATGGTAATCCTTCGGATCTATTTTAGAATCTTAAAGTAACGTTATATGTGTTTTGAACTTAGATAAATAATATTCAATGGAAGCAAAATAATTGGAACTTAAAATCATTCATTTATTTTCAATTTGGTGGGACCGAATCACATTTTGTTTACCAAATAGGAATTATAGCTTAGCATGGGATTCATATGGGTCATCAAATCCTTGAAGGTGAATCCATAAAAGGGGAGAGGTGGACATTCTGATTAATCCACATATTTCATCATTCGTATTATCTTGTTTAGATTTATTTTCAGCATCATTGGGGGATTTCTCTTTCCCAAGGTAATCTACTACAATAATTAAATTCTTAGTACATTTTCCATATGGGATTCCCATGAGAAGGATTTTGTATTTGTAAGAAAAAGATCACTTGAATAATAAATATTACAATATGTAGATAATATATATTCAAAAGCTAAAACTGACTATTTGGATGAAAATATCTCAAAAAAATAGGTTATTTCAAGAAAAATGACATTGAAAATGGATTTGGGATGTGAAAGTTATGCCATTTAAAAAAAGGCATAGACGATAGCCAAAGTTACAAGTGTTAGATAGAAGTTGAACCACGTGCTAATAGATGCACAATGATGTGGTTGAGTCCAAACTATTTCTCTTCCTTCTATCTTTGCATATAAGCACACTTTTACAAAGAAGTTACTTATGAAGTGACCCACTTTTATAAAATAAGTGAGAATAACTTTTACAATGAATTTACTCTATAACTTAAAACAAATTATTGTATTTTTTTATAATGATTCAATTTTATAAGTTATGAAATACACTTTACAATAAGGTTATGAAATAAATCAACATTGCATGATCTTTTTCAAAAGTAACTTGAAAAAAGAGAAAGACTTAAACTGAAGACCTCTTATAAATAAAGTAACTTTCAACCAATTGAGATAATACCCAATATATAACAATTTTGATGAAGAAAGACTATTTTGTTTTTACTTTTTTCCTCGAAGTGCATGCTTACCCCCAAATCACTTGTTTTTTCATACAAAAAAATGCAATGTAGACACACCCAAAAACAAAAGAAATATTGAAAAAAAAATCCAAATATCGACAATAATGGGGTTGGAACTCAATGAGGTTACCTGAAAAATGAAAGTTTTATCTTTGTTTCTGATTTTGTAAGATCACATAAAGAACAAAGAAATAACATACGTAGAAAATAAAAAAAAATTCTTCTTTGTTTATGATTTGTTAAGATTGCACAAAGCACATGGAAAAGAGAATATGTAGATTACAAAGAGTAGCAACCCAAAAATAAAAACAATGAAACCAAATTCTGACTCATAAATGCTTTTAAAAAAGGGCATATTCCCACTTTATACCTCAATATCTAACTAAAATTTCCATATATTGGGAAAATGAAAACATTTTCGAGTGAAATGAAAAAAAAAATTAACTGAAAGAAGTGCTCTAGATGCAATGGAATAGTCCACTCAACCCATAAATGAAAAAAAATTAGAAAAACCTAGAAATGAGGCCACATGGCTTCAAGATATTGATAACCCACAATTGTGGGTCTTTAAATGGGCTCTAATACCATGTTGAACAAAAAGAGTTATTCCTACATAGGACGAACAACTTTAGTAGCCACTCACACAATTAGATCAAAGATAAATACACGAATTTTTTTACATGGTTAAAACCATCGAAGAGGGAAATATTGCATGGCCCCAACTAATGTGGCCACTTGAGGTAATATATTAATGAAAAAGAAACATATTTTACAATATATTTTCTGACAATCCATCATGACAAAATGACCCTCCATTCTCTTTAAATATAGATCATGGACCAATTGGGTGTTAATCCTTAGATCAATATAGCCATTGAGATTGAGGATAATATGAGTCATTGGATCACTCTATGTCTAGAACATATTATTACCACATGATTATATAATTACAAATGCCTTACCTTACCAACATATATATAAAGGATCCTTATTTTCGGCTGAAACATCGGTACAAAATACTCTTCTTCAATCAACACATCATCTGGGAATTTCCATTCCCCATCGATACAAATGAGCCTCAAGAATTTGCATGTATTTATAATATGAAATAAAGTGGTCATTATCTCATATCGTCTAAGAATAGTTATTATTCACCAATACACCAACCGATAATTCCCTTTTCTTCATCATTAAAGTGGTTGAGAAATCCCTTCTCTTCTTTGATATAATAGTCAAGAAATCTATTTTATTAATTGATACACCATTCAAGAAATCCCTTATCTTCATTGATACACCAACCAAGAAATCCCTTCTCTTCATTGATACATCTAGCAGGTCCCATGAATTTCACATCCATAGGGATTCAACTAACATGGCTTGTATGGTAAAAAAAAATGTGTTTGCATTGTAACCTTTATTTAAACCCTAACACACAGTTATAGGAGCCCAGATCCTCTGTTTTCTGATCCATTATTAGCCATGGGATCATGGTCCCACCATCTACACATCCACATCCTCCGAGCCACCATATGAACTTGGCCCCGGAGGAGCATTTTTATCACATCACGTTCAGGTATGCATGCTCATATTCAATTTTATCAAATAATTGTTATATGTTCTTTATCATCAGATATTGTTCATGCAGAGTATTTGGTTTTCATGTGTGTAGGTACTTGTTCTGCAAGATCATAGCCCTTTCAGTTATATGTTCAACACTAGCATGTAATTATTCCATATAAAAATCAATTTCATCTCCCAGTCATACCCTCTGACATTTACCTTTAGGGTCCTTGCATCCGGCTCTGCAGTACCTTTACCTCTGTTGCATTTGGGTACTGTCACCTAGTAGCACTCTCCCCCACATGAGTTGTCCCATTCATAGTTACCCTTGGAAACTTGACACTCATGTTTATTTCACCCCTAGGGATGGGAGTCCCGATAGTCTTATGCACTTCCGAGAATTAAACCCATACTTCTTCTCATCATATTGCCTAGCCTTCCCAATGGACTCATAGGTCATATCATATCGGTTCTATTTGACTACACCCCCGCAGTGTCATTATCCCTCCATCTCATCCATCATCAATTTTCCCATCTGCAGATTGTCCTCCATTCATTCACCTCATACTGAAACCCACCCATGGGGCCCCCACCCTCTACCAATTCTCTTTTTCAACTTGCGCCCTAACATGCCAAACCATATTTCACTGGGGAACCTGTTTCTATATCTGTATACTCAACCCAAATTATTCTTTACTTATTTGGTAATTTTAAAAATCCTTTGTTTCCATCATTTACTTAGTTTTTTCATTGTCACCTTTGATGGCCTTCATTTTCTCAGAAAAGAAACCCATGTCACCCTTGGCTGGGGCATCCACTCTCTTTTCATACCGTAATTGTTCACAAACCCCGAGTATCCCAAGTCCATGTACCCATGATCTCTGAGTTTGTTCAATTTGTTAGCCTATGCCACAATTTAACCCAACATATAGTCATTCCCCCGACAGTAGATCTAGTTTTACGGATGCTTCCAATCATCCTTCAAAATTCCCCAACCAAGGGAAGTCTTGAGTCTCAGTGCATCTTGACTTCGTTCATTTTACCTGTCAGTACCTAATATCATCTTAGTGGATTTCATGAAGACCTTTTCTTCTTGGAATCGTGTCTCCCTCAACATAGTTTCCAGAAGGGCGACAATATCTTGACTCTCATTACCTTTACACTGAGGAGTCTCGGATGGTACAGAGAGAATCATCATTGCTCTCTGATTCCGCTGACCCCCATAACATTCGACTTCAACAAAATCTCATGTTACGATGGGTCTTAATATGCGACTATTGCAGTTGTTTCATACCAGTCGAAGACCTCTGAATTTGTTAGGCCATCAATGCCTATGAGTCATCAAACATTATTGCAGTCGTCCTTGCCTCACTTCAGATTTTGTTCACCATTTAGAATTGTCATCTTCCATTATCAACCACCCCCGATGGCGCTACAGTTATCTACATCAACATAAATTATCAGTTACAATCTCACATTTTCGTTACATGACATGAGCATGGGGCATTCCCGCCTTGTTTGTAGACAGGTTTTCTTTTTTTCTCTCTAGAGAAAGGTTTGGGTCCCATAATTTTTACTCTCCCTCTGGTGGATCACTCTTACAGTTCCTATCTTCACTCTTCATTACAATGGCACTCTAAGTAAAATAAACATTGATTTATTTCGGCTATACGTATTCTCCTAACCTCACACATTAGGGGGCATCTGTTATCAATGAAATATCATCCACAACATTGCATGCAAATGGTTACAGAAACACAACAATGCCAACAACAATTAGGTCACCTGCAACACTGAAATGCATTCAAAAGGAAAAAAACTATACACTTGGGTAAAAAATTGACATGCGCATAAGGTAATATGGGGGGTAATGTTTGGTTATGAAAAGGTACAAATATTCCCCTCATTCCCATGATTTATGATATAGTCTCGACTGACTTTTCTGTTACTGAGGAATAAAATAGGATAGAAAATGATTAAAATGTCTCCTAGAAATATTATTGAGTTGTATTTTATAAATTCTAAAATACGGTTGGGATTGTTTGATTTTGTTACAGGAATGGGTAAATATTTTTGAAACCACGATAACTAAATAGATTTTGGAGATACGTAAGCTATTGGAGGTTAAATATATTAGGCGCAAAGTAGTTTCAAGAGAGATTAGTTCTCTATTTTGTAAACTTCATAAATAGTAATAGCGATCCTAAGGATCTCTCGATCCTTAGGATAGCTTAATTTACCCATATTTTGTAATATATAAAGGGTAGTGGATCTTGGAAAGGATCATATAAGAATTTTATCCAAGCATTTAGAACTCAGAATTGCTTTGCAAAAATAGTTTTTGTAAATGTTGGATCAGTTATGGAATTAATAAAGGCTTTGAACGTTTTCAACATTTTCGCATACTGAGTTTCTAGCAGTAGTACTTTTGAGGACCGAGGGCCCAGTCTGAAGGAGTTAYTGTCTCAATATGTAATTGTATCAGTTTGATTTTTGTTTTATGGTTTAAATCTCCTTTGCAGTAATTAAGATAAATGCATAAGTGTGTTAATACTTTCATGTTGTTTGCTTGCAAAAGATAGATGCTTCATTTTGAATGTTATCGATTGTTGCTCCAGATTCCATTTTGTTGTAGTTTACTTCTTGACAGTTCCTCTCATTTTCACACGCGTTGTTCCTTTTCGCCTAAATTAGCATTTGTTGTCCCTTTCGCTTAGTTTAGTATTTGTTGTTCCTTTTCACCTAAATTAGCATTTGTTGTCCCTTTCGCTTAGTTTAGTATTTGTTGTTCCTTTCCTCTAAATTAGCATTTTGTGTTTGTTTCATTCATTGTTCTTTTCTCAATTTACAGTACTCAATTATTTCTTTCCAATAGATTAGATAGTCGTTAATAGATCAGTTTATTAATATTTTCCCTAGATTCAATTCTTGTTTCTTAATTAGATCAATTCAACAATTCAATTCATGCTTTTAAGTATGTTATAGATCAAATTTCAATCATATTCAGTAAAATCTTAGTTTCAGAATTTTAATGAATGTGTGAGGAACTTGATTGTTGATAAACTCAGATTTTCTTTAACTACGCGATTTTAACCTCTATGAGCTATCTGCATAGACTTTGTTGATATTCTTGAAATAAAAGACGAATCCTCGGGTTGATAAATTAATGTTAAAATGAGGTTTTTTCTAGGACATATTTAGAGCCCAACATTTTGGCGCCATTGCTAAGGAGAGTGTCAAAGGTAGCATGGGTTATGTCTCTGGGGGATGAGGTATTGAAGATGAAAAGTAAGAACCTATGCAGGAAATAAGTAAATTGCTTCTGCCAGAGCCTACCCCCAGCTGATATATAGAGGTTGTATAGGTGTTTAGAATTTTCTTTGTGTGAAGTGTGTATGACTAAAAAGAAAGAACCTAGAAATGTACGCATTTGGAAGCTCAGTTGCCCAATTATGTCAATTTGTTGAGACAATTTTTGTCAAAATTGCCTCCAAGACTTTATTGGTGCTTTCTACTTGTCCGTTTTCTTGTGGGTGGTATGGAGAAGTAACTCTATGTTTAATATGATAATTAATTAGGGTCGTTGTGATTCTATGAGCTGTAAATTGTAACCCCCCCTCAATGATCACTTCCTTGGGTATTCCATATCATACAAATAATTTGAAAATAAATTTAATGACTACTTCCTCTATTTCGTTTGGTAAGGCTTCTGCCTCTACCCATTTGGTCATGTAGTCCATTGCAACTAGAATATAGGCCTTCTGATTTGACTTTGGGTTGAAGGGGCCAACGAAGTCTAGTGCCCATATATTGAATGGTTCTGCGACTACTTGTGCCTTTAGGGGCATTTCATCAGCCTGACCTAGTTTTCCCATCCATTGACAACTGTCGCAAGTCTGGACATATTTCTTCGCATATCTGAATATTGAGGGCCAATAATAGCCCATGTGTAAAATTTTATGTCCAGTCCTGCGATCTGCAAAATGCCCACCACAGGGCTCGTCATGTCCTTCCTTCAGTATTTCATAGATTTCGTCATCTCGGACACATCTGCAGACCTGGAGATCATCCCCTGTGTGGAAAAGATATCCATCGATCCAGGTGAATCGTGCACTACGATGGACAATCAGTTTTCTTTCTCTTGATGATAGGTGTGTTGGTAGTTTCTCGGCTACTAGATAATTTTCCACATCAACGTACCACGGTGGCTTAGTAGTGACAGTGAACAGATGCTCGTTTGGAAATTGGTCTTCAACCATCAAGGAGTCATTTGTTTTGGGTATGCAAGACAGGAAGTCTGCAACAAGATTTTCTCTGCCGAGTCGATCTTTGATGGTGATGTCAAATTCCTGTAATAGAAATAACCACCGAGTGACCCTTCCATTAGTAATAGGTTTGTTAGCTATATATTTAAAGGCATAATGATCAGTATATAGAATAACGGGAGAGCTTGTTATATAATGACGAAATTTATTGATGGCATGTATAACAACTAAAAATTCTTTTTATGTTACTGTATAATTAGATTCAGCGGGAATGAGATTCCTGCTGATAAAATAAATAACATAGGGTTTCTTGTCTTCTTCTTGTCCAAGGACAATGCCTATGGCGATATCTGATGCATCTTTGGAGATGTGAAATGGTATTTTCCAGTTTTCTCCTCTCAACACCGGTGCTGTCGAAATCATCCTTTTGAGTCCTGCGAATGCCACATCACACTTGTCAGTCCACTGAAATTCAACATTACCAGTCAAAGCATGTAAAGGTGCAACAGTTCTTGCAAAAATTTCCATAAATCTGCGATAGCATCCTAAAGTGACAAGGAAACTACATACATCATTTTGTGTACGTGGTGTAGGTAGATTAAGGATTACCTCTATTTTTGTTGGGTCTACCTTGATTCCAGCTGCAGAAATATAATTCCCTAGTACCACACCTTCAGTCATCATCATATGAAATTTTTCATGATTTATACATAACCTGGTAGCAATGCACCATTCGAGTACCTTCTCCAGATAGTCTATAGCTTGATCAAAGTCATCGCCATAAGGAGTGAAAACATCCATGTAAACTTCAAGCGCTTCACTAATCAAATCATAAAATGTGCTTAGAATGGCCCTCTGAAATGTGGCTGGAGCACTACATAATACAAAGGGAAATACTCTGTATACAAAGGTACCCTAGGGGCACGTAAATGTAGTTTTATCTTGATCTTCTGGGGCAATCTGGATCTAATTATAGCCACTAAAACCATCTAGGAAAGAGAATAATTTCTTTCCTTCTAACGTATCCAGGACCTGATCAATGAAAGGTAGGGGGAAGTGGTCCTTCTGGGTGGCTTTGTTGAGTTCCTTGTAGTATAGACAGATTCTTCATTTCCCATTCTTATTGGGAATGATCACTAGTGGGGAAACCCACCGACTATCTGAGATAGGATATATAAAATCTACATCCAACAACTTTTGTAATTCTTCTTTGACAATGTCTCTGAGGTGGGGATTCAATCTTCTTTGGGGATTTCAGATAGGTCAAGCATCTTTCTCAATATAAATATGGTGTGTCCAGAGTTTCGGATCAATACCTTTCATGTCAGAATACTCCCAGGCAAAATCTTGTTGATATTTAGAAAGGATTTGAATCAGTTTTTGTTTCTTTTTCTCATCTAAATCGGTGCTAATATTCAGAGACCTCCCTGGTGAAATCTCAATTGATTTCTTGTCATGAACATCGGTAGTCGGGATTTGTTGTTCCATCAAATCTTCCAGCGAATCTCCATGTGCTTCACAATCTAGAATAACTTTGAGCATTTGGCACGTTGGGTTACTTACAATGGTTGGGTTGTTAATAAAACCACTGATCATGCCATCCTCTAATTGGTTCTTGATTTTGAGAGCTTCTTCCAGCGTGAGAGGGGATCGTAGATCCTTTTCTGGATATCTTGGTGGTGGAAACTACGAATGTATGATAGTCAAGCTTGGCTTGGATGGAGGATATAGGATGAGGTTCTTTGTAACACCTCCTCTAGCAATTGTCATATTACATGTACAACATCCTATGTATGCATCTCTTGTTTCGAGGCATGGTTTTCCCAGTATTAATGGATTCCCTTCGAGTCCACTTCTTGGGTTGATGATGAGGAAATCCATTGGATATTCCCAAGAGTCGACTGAAATTGCTATATCGTGTAATGTGCTGACCGATTTAACCACTGATCAAACAACCAATTGTAACATAATTGGGGTAGGTTAGAAGGATTCGAAACCTAGGGTGTTGTAGGTTTCCATGGCCAGGATGTTGATGGATACCCCCAAATATACTAGTGTATTTGGAAAATAACAGCCATGGCTCTAAACTATTACTATGGGGTTTCCTAGGTCTGCATATTTGAATGGTTCTTGTCTCCCTAAAATGAGACTAGACAAGGCTCCTACCACATGAACAATTGAGGATGAATTTATAACTTTCCTAACAGGCTTCCTCCCACATAATTCCTTGATTATCTTTGCATAAATCGGGATGTCTTGCAAGCCTGCAGGAGTGGGATTTTAACATATAAATTATTGAGTTCCCCTACAATGTCAAAGTTAGGATACACAACAATTTTTTCTATCATCGACCTTTCGGGGAACGGGGGAGGAGGAGTTACATCCTTATCAAGATCCTATGGTTCGAATGCGTTTCATCCCTACTCTGTTTCTTCCGTTATGACCACAGTCGAGGGTGTTATTGTTGGTTGTATGTTATTTTTATTCTCTTTCTCTTGGGAAACGTTTCTTTATTCAGGAGAAATTATGTGTCCCGACCTCAGCCGGAGTTCGTCGCACCCTACTGAGTTGATTTCCCCTTCCACATTCTCCATAATATAGATGAGCTGGGTTGGTATATTATTAGGATTTAGGTGGGGTTGGGCTGGTAATTGAGGGTGAAATTGTGATTGAGGGTTCTGGGGTAGTTGGAGTGGAGCTTGCAAAGTGGGTTGGGTTTGAGGGGCCATCCCCATGGGTTGATTGGTCATTCCCATGGAGTGCTTCCAATTCTGGTTCCAATTTGGGTTTTGGGTAGCCATGTTGGATCAATGTGAAGGATAGGGGTTGGTGTTTGAGTTTTTATAGGATGAGGTAGGATATTGTGAGTTAGGCTTGGTGGAATTTGCAGCTAGGTGATTCTTCCAAATGGGACTTGTAGCTAGTGGATTCTGCCAAATGGGACTTGCAGCTGGTTGGTTTGGCCAAGTGGTATTTACAACTGGATATTGTTGGGTCTTCTAGGTGGGGTTAGAAAATGGTTCTCCCTGCCATGTGTTTCCAAAATTTTGCTACTAATTATACTGCCCAGAAAAGAAAGAAGAAGGATGTTGTAGTGTGACTGGAGGTCGGGCCTACCATTGGCGACATTGAGCCATCAAATATAATGGTTATGTTTCCCCTTCCTCTTCTCTGAAGACAACGTTTAATCCTGGGAGCGATGGGAATTTATCTACTGCGTGGTCTTTAGCACAGATAACACACACCTGAGCCACATCCAACGGACATTCCCTGGACCATGTTTTTTTCTGCATCTATGGAAAAATATGGCCAAAGTCTGTTCTGCTTCTTCTTGCTTCTGTTTGGCCTGCAATACATCCAATTATATAGTCAGAGTGCTTAGAATGTCAGTTTTGAAATTTTCTAAGAGATTACCGGCTTCTTCTCAGGTGACTCCTTTGCTGGTAATATTGTTATTTCTGGTGAGGGGAGTCTGCATCCCTGACCTGGTCCGTCTACTTCCACATGAGAACCTGATGCACAATTGAACAATGTTATCATAATTTTCTTGATAGATATCACCCTTCCCCATTAAATTCAATGTTTCTACCCATTCATATTTCATTCCCTTTATTAAAGTGTCTTTGAGCACCTCACTTGGTAATGCACCATAAGGGGATCTTTGCAGATTGTATTGGAACCTTGCAACATATTCTTCTAATATCTCATTTTATTTTGTAGTATTTTGAAAGATTTCATCTTTTAGATCCCTGGTTCTACAATAATCTTGATATTTTGTCAAGAAGGCACGTTTCATTTGATCCCATGAATTTATTGTTCTGCCTCCCAGTCCCATAAACCATCGCAAAGATGCCCCTTTCAAAGTGGAAGGGAACAAATTTAGTTTTTGGCATTTAGAGGTGTAATCATAACCCCTACACAGGACATCAAATTCGAATAAGAATGCATTTGGGTCTTTTGAAATCAATCCATGAAAGGTTGGCAAATTCTGCAAGGGAATTGCTTTCATAGGGGCATTGGAAACTAGGTCAACTATCGAATATTCCAAAGTGGAGGTATGGGGTCGTTGTTTATTTGGTTGCACCATTTGGTCTAAGATATGCCAATAATCTTTAGGAATTTCTTGGCATGGGTGTTCCTTTGATTGATTACTTGATTCCCTAGGGGATTTTATTACGCTACCTCTATCTGGGATTTCAAGTATGCCTACTCCTTTCACAAGAGATTCAGGATCAGGTGGTGGTGATGGGTTTTTCTTAGCAACCTCGCTGGTTTCCCCTTCTCCTTCCTCCATATTACAATAATTTCCCTCTTCTAAAGAGCCGAGAGGTGGAAGATCTATACTTTGAAAAATTTTCTCAGTCCATTCAGTTTTTTTGTGAACCTCAGCATGGGATGTAGTTGGTGAAACTGTTGCCTGAGGGATTTGGGTGGAGCCTCTCCTGGGTCCAACCGAAGCTTGAGATTCAGATTTTTGGATGATGTTTTCTATGAAAGTGTTTCTCCTAGGGAGCATCGAGCCTTGGGATTTGGTAGTTTTTGGTGGGGATTTGGGTTTTTCAGGTTCTTTCTTTTTAGTCATACTCACTTGACACAAAGAAAATTCTAAACACCTATACAACCTCTATATATAAGATGGGGGTAGGCGCTTGCATAAGAAATTTACTTGTTTCCTGTGTAAGTTCTTACCTTCCATCTTCAATACCTCATCCCCCAGAGACATAACCTATGCTACCTTTGACACTCTCCCCGAAAATGAAGCCAAAATGTTGGGCTCTAAAGATGTCCTAGAAACAATCTTAGTTTAACATTAATTTATCAACCCGAGGATTCATCTTTTATTTCAAGAATATAAACAAAGTCTATGCAGATTGCTCGTAGAGGTTAAAATCACGTAGTTAAATCAAATCTGAGTTTATCAACAATCAAGTTCCTCACACATTCATTAAAATTATGAAACTAAGATTGTACTGAACATGATTGAAATCTGATCTATAACGTACTTAAAAGCATGAATTGAATTGTTGAATTGATCTAATTAAGAAACATGAATTGAATCTATGGAAAATCTTAATAAATTGATCTATTGACGACTATCTAATCTACTGGAAAGAAATAACTGAGTACAATAAATTGATAAAAGGATAGTGAATGAAAGGAACAACAAATTCTAATTTAGCAGAAAGGAACAACAAATACTAAACTAAGCAAAAGGGACAGGAAATGCTAATTTAGCTGAAAAGGAACAACAAATACTAAACTAAGCGAAAGGGACAACAAATGCTAATTTAGGCGAAAAGGAATAGCGCATGTGAAAATGAGAGGAAATGTCAAGCAGTAAACTACAACAAAATGGAATCTGGAACAACAATCGATAACATTCAAAATGAAGCATCTATCTTTTGCAAGCAAACATCATGAAAGTATTAACACACTTATGCATTTATCTTAATTACTGCAAAGGAGATTTAAACCATAAAACATAAATCAAACTGATACAATTATAGATTGAGACAGTAACTCCTTCAGAATGAGCCCTCGGTCCTCAGAAGTACTGCTGCTAGAAACTTAGTATGCGAAAATGCTGAAAACGTTCAAAGCCTTTATTAATTCCATAATTGATCCAACATTTACAAAAACTGTTTTTGCAGAGCAATTATGAGTTCTAAATGCTTGGATAAAATTCTTAGATGATCCTTTCTAGGATCCACTACCCTTTATATATTACAAAATATGGGTAAATTAAGCTATCATGAGGATAGAGAGATCCTTAGGATCGCTATTACTATTTATGAAGTTTACAAAATAGAGAACCAATCTCTCTTGAAACTTCTTTGCACCTAATATATTTAACCTCCAATAGCTTATGTATCTCCAAAATCTCTTTAGCTATCGTGGGTTCAACAATATTTACCCATTCCTATAACAAAATCAAACAATTCCAACCATATTTTAGAATTTATAAAATACAACTCAATAATATTTCTAGGAAACATTTTAATCATTTTTTATCCTATTTTATTCCTAAGTAACAAAAAAGTCAATCGAGATTATATCATAAATTATTGGAATGAGGGGAATATTTGTACCTTTTCATAACCCAACAGTGTGTGTGGGCCAACAAATCCCTCAACGCACACAATGCGCCAAGTGCATGACTATGTACAAGAAAAGTCGTGCACTTCTATGAATGACGCATTTATGGATCTTATCGTCCCCTCAACCACTTATGGACCAGCTCCCAACATGATTTGACCCTCGTATCTGAGAGAAATATGAATGGGAGGTTGGTCAAGGACTAGAGGGTGCCTTAAAAGGCCCCTTGTTCACACCAAGAACCAACTACATTTTTCCTTGAAGAAGTGCTATAAATAAGAACCATGGGTGCACTAAGAAACCAAGATATTCATTTTATTGTTATGCTGGAAGAATTCTCCCTTGAGAATCCTCTTTTTTATTTGGAGCCTTCAAGCATCATTGCAATGGGCCATTCCACTCACCTCTTGAGGGAATAGGCATTGATTTTCTTCATCATTGGCTATTTCTTCCATTGTATGAAGAGATCTCCATTAGGGAACTCAATATCCCTCCCAAAGAGGAAGAGGGGACTCATAAGTCCTCATTTTTCTCTATGGTGCTTTGCCTACTAATCTATTGATCGATTGGTAGCATTATTTTGGTCATTTTTTGATTTCTATGGTTCTAAGTTTCTCATGCTTTATAACTGTTATTTCTTAGTTGTTTCAGTTTTATTTATTTGTTTATACATGTGTTTGGCTTGTTTAACCCACTCACAAACTTCTGTCTTGTCTAACAGGCTCATCTAGACATGCAAGTGTTGTTGTTTTTCTCGCCTAAGTGACGAAACCAACACAACAATGAGTTCATGAAAGTTCATCGTCCATTACCACCATACTTATCACTTTTCATCTTTTTCCCTCTCATCCATCCCCTACATTGGTTTGGGCATTGGGTTTTCCAAGCTAGCAAAGGGTTGTACCTTACCTTGTGGGAAGAAGGGGATAAAGGCCCATAGGGTAAAAGTAGCTAGAAAAAGATAAAATCCAAAAGAACAAAACCTTCATATGCTTTTCCCAGGGATCCCCGAGAAATAAATAAAAGAATTCTCAGCAAGAAATGGAGGGATCCATAAAATAATAAATTCAATACCTAGTTGGAGGATATGGGGTCTAATCATGAGCGAAACTATTAGGTCCATGGGCATGTAGCAGTATGACACTACCATTTAGCTAGTCACCATGCTAGGGTAGTGGCTCTTGGTGGCATAGACAAGAGAAACGGGGTCTCATCATGAGCCATCCTTCTCATCTCCGTGAAATGCTTGTGGGTAACATTTTCACCACTGGTCACCACGCCAGGGTAGTGTCCCCTAACTAGTCTCTTGAAATAAAAATAAATAAGATAAAAACGTAAAAGGTATTGAATGGTTTTGGAAATATTTGCATCCATGACAAGGTGAAACTCACGATCTTCAGAGGCACCCACAAGTAATCTATACATTTCCCTGTCATCACTGCGCTCATTCCTCAAACATCCCTACACCAACTCATCCACTTACTTGACTTGGATTTTCCTTCACCTGGAAACATCCCACATCCAACGAGAATTAGCCCACTAGGACCTCCTGACACCATCTCCAAACTTGTCTTGTAGAATAACATAACGTCTATTGGCCCTTGACCAAGTTTTGAGGATCCTTGGTCATGTTTGACMTACTTTTGGGACTTCGACACGCTGTCGAAGGTGGAGCGTAGGTCGAAGCAGATATCGCAGGATATCAGCCCCTTTTTAGGGATTTTTGGGCTTTGGGAATATTTAACRGGTATGGGGATGTTGGCCCATAGGTTTACCCATGTTTACCTATGTTACTAGTCATTGATCGACTTAGTGCATGGCTAGCTGGCTTTGTGCATGAGCATGTTAAGGTTTGCAGAGCTAAGTCTGAGTGTTGTGTAAGAGGTTTTGTTCATGAACTGTGTAAGGCTTTGTGTTGTGACCTAACTCGAGGAAGGAGGATCTGGCAAGGTGCGCGCGGATCTCCTGTCCTATGCGGAGTTGGATTTGTGTCTTGGTGCATATAAGAAGATTGGAAGAGCATAATAAAGAAGATAAGAGTTGGTGGACGTATCCCCACACTGGGGTGAACTATGTATATGTTGCGTTATGGTTTTTTTGTGCATTGTGATTCTTTATTGTTCATATGATTAATGCAGTAATGTATGTTTATATGCATTTGATATAGTAGCTTAGTTATTAGTAATGTGAATGAATGCTAGATCTGACCTATTCCCTTATTCTAAGTGTGTCTATATGTTATATCTGGTTGAATACTGCGATGCTCTGTGATTAGGGTTTTTATTGTGGAGTAGATACTGGTTAAACACTGATGAACTGTAACTGCTAAGTTCTTTGATAGAATATTGTAATCACAAATCTGTGTCCCAGCTAAGGTTGCATACACTAGAGTCCTGCAACCACCCCTGCCTCTACCTCGGGTGAGACTTCATCTGCTTTGCAGGTTTTGCCGAAAGGTCTGGTAGTTAGGTTTTTGTTGGTACACTCTTGAGCATTGAACCCTAGGTCTGCCCCTATGCCAAAAAATGGTTCTATTGTCGGGATTTGAAACTATGATTGCTGGGAACTGAAGAAAATAAAGCTTTGTGGGTATATCTGTTGCTTTAGTGTGCAGTAGTCTACTTGACTTGTGAAGCTCTGTGCTAAGAAGAAAAGTCAGATTTGAAGAAAAGAGGTAATATATTAAAGATTTGTGCTTTGTTAAAGGTAAGAACAATGAAAAGTTTTTATTGAAAAAGGTAAGATAAGTGGAAATTTCTGTTTCAAAAGAATGGATCTGGGTATGTTTGATAAATTTTATCCTATCTTGAAAAATAGTGCACAACTAGATGAAAGAAGGTTTGATATGAGTAGATATGATAGAAATAATGAAAGATATGTTATTCCCATGCATAGAAAGAATGTTTGGACTAGCAAATGGATGCAGGACCCTAGAAAGAATTTTTTGGAGGTTAGCTACTATAATCCTAGTGCGTAGTACACGAAAGGTTGGGGATCATTTCAAAGAAAAAGAAGATTAACCCTTTGTTATAATTGTAGAAGACTGGGACATCTTACTAAGGAATGCCCTGGTAAAAGACCTAGTTGTCTTTGTTGTCAAGCTATGGATCATGAAGCTTTGGATTTCCCTAGAATGATTGCTAAGGTTGAAAGAATCAATATGAGACAAGAAAAGCCTGAGGAAGATCAAGAAACTAAGAGCATGGAATAACCCCAGAAAGAATTAGAGAATGTATTGCTACAAATGAAAGACACCCTAAATGATCACAAAAATATCAACATATCAGATATCTTCAAAGAAAAAGAATGCATAGAAACAAGAATAGGAGACCTCAACATTGACTGTGTTCTGGATGAGGGAACATAGGTGATCCAGAGGATCAAATTTTGCTCAAAAATTCAAAGTGCTCGGAATCACTTCAAATTGAACGAGAGTGTAAGTCTCGTTGTTACAAACCCAACACAACTCGTTTGGGTTCAAACAGATTTCGGGAGCGAGAGATATCACGTTTTGTTCCAAATGACAAATAGGCAAAAAAAAAGGATGTTGACTGTACAGTCCGTACGAACGCTGACGTGGCAGGACGTATGACATGTGGAAGGAAGCTATTTGGATAGTTGGCAGGTGACATGGCTTTTTTGCAGTGAATGGAATGGCGACACATGGCCCAATCAATGGTCGCCACATGTCCCCTATATATTGGTTTAAAATTTATTTGGAGTCCACCGGATTCGACCCCGTGACCTCCACCCGTGTGCAAAGCTTTGGAAAAGACCACCAACCAATACGCCACCATAGTGTTTCTTAACACTATATGGTGTGGATTCTATTTGAATTCAAATTTTTTAATTTTGGACGGGGGGTCGGGCTGGGGCCTAGCCCCAACCCGTGGTTATGTAATATTGTAATATGGCCATGGTTTAAACCTTTGCGCGCACATTCAAACAAGACCCCGGCCGTATGTGTTGTAATATGATCACGATCACGTGCATGTGTTTTAACATAGCCCTTTAAATATATCCCGGTCACATGTGTTGTGCATAGAACCACCGACGTGCCGCCCGTTGTCCTATGATTTGGACTCGACCCTTTTTTATATGTGTGCGAGGTCAAATGGCGGCTATGTTCCTGTGGGCCTTGGATGGTTAAGGGCCAATGTGTAATTGTTTGATAGTTTGTACCGGTCATGAAGTTGTGCCCGGTGCTGAGTTTTAACGCTTAAATATGCATGTGGGCCAGGTTGAGCCAAGAGGGGGTGCGTTTTGTAGATGCAGAGACAACACGTTTGAAGGGGAACTTCCAGGAAGCCTATCTTCTTCAACTTTTGGCCAAACAAGGTGCCAAAAAATCCTAGCTAAGGGTTTTTGGATGTTCTGAAGCCATTGGAGCAGTCTATTTGGCATTTTTAGCATTGTAAAGCACATTTTTGAGCACTTTGAGAAAATAATACAAATGATCCAATGGAAGTTGGACCAAGAGATGTAGCCCAAGAGAGGGGTGAACTCCTTTATCATTTGTTGTGTCATGTGCTTTCCGTTCACTTTTATTGCTGCTATTTATATGCATCTTGAATGAGTAAATCCTATTAAAGTTGTGTTGCAAAGTTTATCCATTTGCATTTTAACACATAAAATTTAACTTGCAAATATTTTCAAGAATACAAGTCTTCTTCA